>APFE030642609.1:2901-18007 GCA_000404065.3 Pinus taeda | reverse complement strand
TTTTTGACTGTGCAGAGGGTGATTGGCGAAAGGAAATGCTTGCAGGAGGTTGGTAAGGTGAGAAGAGGGCCTAAGGGGTCCCTAGCACCCTTTTAGAGAGTTTCACAGTGATCGGATCTCAAGAAACCACTTTCGTGAGCTTCTACGGGAAGTCTGCAGGGGTTCTACAGGATGTTCTATAGCTTCTACAGAATGTTCCGAAAGGGAATTTTGAAGGGTTGATGGTGGAAAAATGGTGGGAAAGTGGAAATGGAGGTTGGATAAGGATGTTAAGGGGTCTAGGACCTGGTGAATGAGGCTAAGGAGCGATTAAGGTGATTGGATTTGTTCGAGGATGGAAGGAGTGATGATGCACAAGAATGTAGAAATTAGGGCAAGGTGAGGGAATGTGGCAAATGAGAGGCAAGAATATGAGTTAGAGGACAAAACAGGTTGCATTGATGGGGTAAGGGTAGGGGAGGAGGTATCACAAGTTCTCTGCACATTATTTTCCAAAACTAATCAACAAAGACTAAGAAAACCAAAGATCTAGCTATTTTGACCTAATTTGACCTAGAAACCATAAGAATGATGAACATAAGTTTATTGGTAGAAAAAAATGTAAAAAAAATATGGAAACCAAGCAAGAATGGATCTAAGCATGTAATCACAACTGGTACCAACTTTTGCAACTAAGAATCTAACACTAGAAATTGCATGAAGAAGCAAGAACGGTGTTTTTATGGCAGCAATGACACCTTGGTCTCAGCTCATGGTCCCGAGGAGGGAGAGGTGAGATCAAGGGTTGCTTGATGGAATTTTTCAAAGAAATTTTTTGTTACTAACCTGTTAAATCACTTGAAACATGAACAACTATTTTAATCATTGAGAATGAACTAAATAACCAAGCAAGATTGTAACCTACTAGCAGAAACTAATTGAAGGCAGCAAAAACATATAACAGTACACAGAGGAGGTCCTGGCACTTTGGTTGGGCCCAACCCCAACAGCTACAGACTCCTAAGAAGAAGCTCAGAGCTGAAGAAAAATGAAACTGATCTCCATTATTCAAAAAATGACCATGTCACAAAAAATGTTTATAGCAAAAGCTCTAAAAGTGAGAAAAACAAGAGCAGCACTAGAGTGCAAAATACAAATATTCAAAAAGTAACCTATGAAGGTTGGAAGCCTTCCTTCTTATACACTATGAGGACCTCCAATAGCCCTCTTTAACTCAAGGGGCTCGGCTGCTCAAACTGCAAGTAATCAGTCACTTTACAAAAAGTTGCTCGGCTACCCTTGGGAATCATCTTGGGTGGCCTGCTAAACTCTGAGCTAATGGTGGAGAATTCGAGGAAGGGGCCATTTAGTGTAGGAGACACCCTTCCTATGAATCCTCAGCCTTGTTCCCTCGTGTTTGGCTGTCAACTGGCTCATAACTGCTTGATCTTGGTCCAAAAGTTGTCCAAAAATCTGCAATAACCACGTATTAGCCTCCATGGTCAAGTGACTATTCTCATTCATTCAGTCAACATAAATATACTCAAAAGCATGCATTAACTATGAAGAATGGTGGATTAATCATGAACAATAGGAAATAAAAGCCCAATAAGTTACCCATTTTTGGGGATCATCACTCGACAACTACGAAATCGATCCATTTTAGAGTATCTCATCAAGTAGAAGAACTTATCCACTGAAGATTCCACATGGGAGGATGAGAATTTTATACAGAAGCATAAAGAACTACTCAAGCATTGAGGACAACACTTTTTTGAAGAAGAGGGGCATGTTAGTTCCCTATAATACTAGTGATGTCCCCATTAATATTGTAGTTGTATCCCTTATTAATATTGTTGTGCCCCTAGTGTCCCCATGTTGCTATTACTGTGCCTCATAGAATCCCTCTATTGTTATTTTTGTGCCTTTATATTATTATTGTTAGGTCAGCTTGGTTATATTGTGACCCCTTAGACTCCTATATATAGAAAGGAGGTTTTGTCATTTGAACCATCCAAGAATTGTTCTTTTGTGTAATGTAAAGGAGGTTGCCCCCTCGAAGAGGCTAAATTCTAAGGCGTTCAACTATCTTTTCTATAATTTTGTGAGCTGGTTTCATAACAATAAATAGTTCATAGAAACAAAACAACCTTGCAGGTATCAGGGATATGTTGTTGCAATGAGTATTATGATTCATGTCGAACCATCCTCATTCGAAGAAGAAGTAAAAGAACAAGTTTGGAAGGATGCTATGGCTGAAAAATATGAATCAATTATGAAAAATGATGCATGGGATATTGTACCTAGACTAAAAGGGAATTTTGTTGTGACTTCAAAATGGTTGTTTAAAATCAAGCATGGAAGTGATGGCAGCATCAAGATATAAATCAATGTTCATGGCTCGTGGCTTCTCTCAAAAAGAGGGAGAAGATTATGATGACATATTTTCACTAGTAGCTCTATATACAACCACTCACTCTATAGTTACCATTGCTGCAAGTCAAGAATGGACTCTTCATCAAATGGATGTAAACATTGCCTTCCTCCATGTCATATTATAGGAAGAGGTATATGTTGAACAACCACAAGGATTTGAAGTGGAAGATAGAAAACACATGTGTGCAAGTTGAAGAAGGCATTGTACAGTTTGAAGCAAGCTCCCTGAGCTTGGTATGCACATATTGACAATAACTGAATAAAGTTGGGATTCACAAGAAGTAGTGTCTATCCCAATATCTACTTCAAGTTAATCCAAGGTATGCCATTGATTCTGATATTTTATATTGATGATATATTTTTGACAGGTAGTGAGCCTCTGATGATCGAATGTAATAGGAAGCTAGCCTCTAAGATTAAAATGAAAGACCTTGGTTATATACACTATGTTTTGGGCCTTGAAGTGTGGCAAAATTATGGTGAAATTTTCCTCTCGCAAGGGAAATACATTGTAAAGTTACTGAAAAGATTTGGAATGACTGAATGTAAATCCATGGTCACTCCAATGGAAATAAATTTCAAGAAATTATATGGAGATGCTACAGGACCAGACTTATCAATTCCTCTCAGTATAGACAACTCATTGGGACTCTAATGTTCCTTGTGAACATCCATCCAGATATATGCTATGCAATTAACACTCTAAGTCAATTTATGACTGAACCCCACCACTCACATTAGATAGCTACAAGACACATATTGAGATACTTGCATGGTTCAATTACACTTGGCCTTAGATATTCTACAGGAAATGTTCATCTTCATGGATACACTGATGTTGATTGGGCCAGAAATAATTTCGACAGGAAAAGTACGTCTGGATGTTTTTTTAGCCTTGGATCTACCATGATATTGTGGATCAGCAGGAAACAAAATTATGTAGCATTGAGTACAGCCGAAGCAGAATATATTTCTACTAGCATGGCTAGTTGCAAGGCAGTATGGTTAAGAAATCTCCTTAGAGAGTTGTTTGAGAAGGTCCTAGACACCACAGCAATATACTGTGACAAAAAGAGTGGGATTTGTTTGGAAGAAAATCATGTGTTCCATGACAAGTCCAAGAATATTGAAATTCGATATCACTTCATTTGATATATGGTGTAGAGAGGAGTTTTCAAGCTCCATCACATATCAACAGATGATCAGATTGCAGATATTCTCACCAAGGCATTACCAAAGAGAAAGTTCTCATTCTTCAGAGAACATCTTGGACTGGTAGATCTAGCCCCTCCCAATAAGGGGCAGTGTGGATCGAGGACACTAAGCATACCATTCCCACCCTACCTGAGCTTCCAGGGTGAGGAATTGAGATAAAGTGCTCCTGGGGTTGAGGGAAATCTGGACAATAGGGTGGTACTCTATCTGTTACTTAGGGTTGAAGAATGTTTCTCCCCTATCTTTATAGGGTTGGAGAATGTTGCTCCCCTCTTGGTCTTTGCAGAGTATACCCCAGTTGCATCATACCATCAAGCAGGCTAGCCATATGGAATATTGCTCCTCGTTTTGTCCAAAGAGTTGAGGTTGTACCTGGGGTGTACAACCTAAGTCAATTATGATGCAGGTGTTCTAGCATCGATGGGAAGCTCAGTAGGCAATAGGATGGGTTGAGATAACCCGATATGATTTCGGGTAGAGAGTAAGCTCCCCTAGGAGCTTCCAGGGTTGACGGTGTACTCCCCTATGAGGAGAGTTATCATATTGCTCAGTATGGGTGGAAGATATTTCTCCCTAATATGGTTCTAGGTTGAGATTTTCTCCCTGGTGATATACTCTTCGATGATGTTTGATGATAATATTCCGAGTAGCAACCCAATAGCAGAGATTCCAGATAGCAATCTAATGGATAGAGGGTGGTTGACTAAGCTCCCCTTCGTAACAAATTCTTATTCTTTTAGATCAAAGAAAATTTCAGTAGTTATAGTTGAGCAGAGATATTCAAGCATTACAACAACTTGACAAGACGATGCAAAGATATGGATAAGTGGAATTCTCCCTAGTTGAGAGGGAGTGTTACTTTTTGTAACTTTAGTAAAATTCCACATTGGACAGATCAGATGACCACGATGTTTCTTGCATTAAATTCTTCTTTTCGAGAGGACTAAAATGGACCTAAAGATCACTTGATTCGGTCAAGCAGATGTTAAGTTTTTAATTATTTTATTAATTCATTCATTATGCAATGGGTCAGTACTAACCACTTGGGTAACTACTTGGGTCATTCTTAACCCCAAGTAAACCCTCAAGATAGCCTATAAAAGGAAGTGACCTCAAGATCATTCAAACATGCTGAAGTTATGTTTTTATTATTCTACTTTGTCTTAACTCGCACAGGTTCATCGGTGGAAGTCTTCATTGGGTCTGAGATCATAGGTGAAAGGTTCGCTCTGAGTTAGGGTATTTTGGATCTTGGTCACTGGCACAGATATGAAATTTTTCATCTGTAGTCACTGGCACAGAGTGGGTAAGAGAGAGACTTTGGCTCTCTGGTCACTAGGATGCAGTTTAGAGGGAGCGACTTTGCCTTCACAAGGTTCTGGTCTCCGGTTGCTCACTTCAAGTACTATAGGGAGTGACTTTACTTTGTTGGTCGGTCGGATAGCACTACAAGGGTGTGAATTTTCCTTGATGGTCACTCAGACAGCCTAGAAAGGGAGTGAATTTGGGTATTTACTATTCAGATCCATAGTCATAGGCATAGATACCTCCTAAGAGTGACTTTCTTGTTACAATCGCTTGCATATTGTCTTCGTGAGAGTGACCCTGAAGTTTTCAGTCACACACAGTTAGTGTTGATGATAGAGATCTAATTCAGATCCGAGGTTTTGGCATCTCAAAATCAATGATCTGTGGATCTAGGTTTCTATGTTGCAGATCAGTAGATCTGAGTTTCTCTGATGTTATAACAAATCAGTACATTTGTAGATCTGGTTTTTTGATACCTATTTCTGATAATATGTATTGGATTCATTATGCTCACTTCTGTAACTTTTCATGATGATCTACTAAATAAGAAGAAGATTTGAAAGGGTTTCCTCCTTGTTAGGTTTTTCCCTAGTCTTGGACCAATCTGTTGTCTCTTATGGTTGTGTGTGCTATTGTCTTCTCTATCACTGCATATATTGTTCATTCTTTAGTTGTGTTTATGATTGATTATACTACTAATAATTGTATGCATTGTTAATGAAAAGAATAAAATTCGGCTTAAGTAACTGATAAAGCATTAAACAATTAGAAAATTTAACATATGATGTGATCTTTAGCAAAGGAAAAGCATTTTTGAGACACATAGCCACAGGACAGGTGAAGCAGAATGAGGTTTGTCTGAAGAACCTGTATAAGCAAGATGTGGAATATTGTGTTGCATTAAGCACTAGGGCAGAGAAAGTGCGGGGTGGAGATGTCAATGAACTTTGGCATAGAAGACTTGGTCATTTGCATCATGTTTCCCTAAAGATTATTCAAAAAATAACCACTGTCCTCCCTAAAGAATCACTTGAGCAGCAGGATGTATGCAAAGGATGTACTTTTGGGAAGTAAACAAAATACACATTCCATAATCGAGGTAGAAAAGCACATGCAGTCCTAGAAAGGATCCACTCTGATATCTATGGACCTTTTATTCACAGCCTCCACTTTCAGACAGAAATATTTTCTCATTTTCATTGATGACTTCTCACGGAATTTTTGGATTTTCTTCATGTACAAGTCAGATGAGACATTCTCCAAGTTCATAGAATTAAAGGCACTGGTTGAGAAAGAAACCGACAAGAAGGTGAAGGATCTCAAGAGCAATAATGGAGGTGAGTACGTATCAAATGAATTCAAAAAAATTATGCAAAAGAAGGAAATAGACGAGAGTTGATAGTACCCCAAAACCCACAACAAAATGGGCGGCTGAGAAAAAGAATTGTAACATTGTGGGAGCAGCGAGGGCTATGTTGCGTCACCAAGGCCTACCTATGCATTTATGGCTTGAGGCATGCAACACAAAATCTATTTGCAGAATCAGAGTCCTCATCCAGGAATGATTACACCAGAGGATGATTTCTCGGGGAGAAAGTCATATGTGTCGCACTTCAGGATTTTTGAAGTCTCTATTTATTGCCATGTCTCCAAAGAATCGAGGAAGAAGCTTGAGTTGACAGCAGAATTAGGGGTATTTGTGGGTTACATAGAAACTCCCCACAACTACCATCTGTACTTTTCATTCCTCATAACGATATTTGTGTAAAGGGATGTAAAGTTTAATGAGGAGAAAGTGATGTGTTGCTCCCTTGAGAGGGAGATTCAGATCCCACCAGAGGATTTTAGCTCCAAAGGAGGAACCTCAAGAAGTTGTGGAGCGACCACAAATTAAGGAGCAGAGAGTGGAGATATCCACTCAAGTAGAACCATCCAAAGAAGGAAGAAAAAGGACCAGGGAAGTTGATGGAGTTGTGCAAGATGTGAGGGAGAATGTGGGAGCTCCTTCAAATTTGTGTAAGAAGAGAAGGTCACTTGAAAGATACATTGGCTACATGGCTCTAATGACTGAGCTTATAGATATTGAGCCATCCTCTTTCCAGGAAGCAGTAGAGAAGCCTATATGGGTTGATGGAATGGTGGAGGAATACAAATTCATTGTAAAGACAAATGTTTGGGAAGTAGTCCCAAGACTGGAAAATAAATCAATTGTGGGTTTTAGATGGATCTTCAAGGTTAAGCATGCAATAGATGGAAGCATAGATAAGTATAAGGCAAGATTTGTGGCCAAAGTATTCTCTTGAGTTGAAGGAATTGACTATGAGGAGAACTTTCCTCCTGTAGCAAGGCATTCATCCATTAGTGTTATAGACATTTTTGGGCACTTCAACCCCAATCATAAATGTCCATAAACTGAGGGCTCCTAAGTCTCTAAAAGTGTTGCTTCACTGCCTAAAGGAACAAGGTCAGCTGATTACATCATCTCCCAGAAGTTCTCCACTGAAAACTGCTTATAAATGGTCAAAACTGGACCATACTAAAAGCTCAGTGCAGAGGGAGCGATGCATATCACCTTCCTAGTGTACAAGGTGCGATGCATACTGAATTGCTCCTTTGTAGGGTGCGATGGTCGGGAATGGACAAATGGCAGGGAAAAAATACGAGGTGAAGATCATGGAATCTTCCAGAAGCTTCCCCTCTAACACTTGCCTCTCTATTTTTGACCAGGGATGAGTAAGAGATCATCATTCTCCAAGTGGAAGCAGGAACTATTAGAGAGAGGGCACTAATCAAGATCCCATAAGATGACTCACCTCTCTGTAATCATCTATATATGGATCCCTCATCACAGAGATCCAAAGGCTGGAATTTTGTATCTTATAGAGAAGTGTTGTTGGTTTTCTGGTGTACATTCATAGTGTTGGGTGATATAAGCTTTGCTTGAGGTGAAGAAGGGCTTATTAGCTAGAGGATGATGTTGGGTCAGAGTGCATGGTTGTAATCCTCTTGCTACTTTTCATCTTAATAATGCTATTCTTGTTTCCTTCCATATTCTTGTGTACGTGTTTATATATGCATTTATATGGTTAATACACATCTGATCCTGTATTATTTATGAATTTAGATCCTTGTTTCTTCGATAGTAGTATCTTGTTGTGATTCCAAGGTTCTTTTGAAGCTCGGCAAAAAAAGAAGAAGTGGCGAAACTCTATCAAGAAGGAGAGGAAATCAAGCGCAAGACTCAGGTTGGTCTTCTTGGTTCTCCTCTTGTCTATTTTCATAAAAGAAAGCAATAGTAGACTTTGATTGTTTGTTTCTAAGATAGCCACCCATCTTAGTGGGAATAGCAACATCCGAGTGGACACTATTCCCAGATAACAACTCTTTTAAGGAATTTTAACTTTATCTACATAAGCAAATAAAGACCTGCAACTTCATTACTATGCTTGAAAGAAGAAAACATAACATGACACATGACAGAGAAGGTTACAAAATTATACCCAACAACTCATGGAAACTTCTGATTCTTTCATTACTCAACGATGATATCAGGAATATAGTGGCCTAATCTCCGGGTTCTCCAAAATTCAAACCCTTTCTTTGTAAATTTTCATCTTTTTATACATTGTGGAACAATTGTCGATTTCTGAAATAGCCCAAATTATTTAACTACTTCTCCAACTATATGAAGTAAAAACTATTAAAAATTTTTACAGAGGGTAAAAGACACCTCAAAGAACATAAAATAATAGGAACATAACTGAATTGAGAAGAGGATGATAACTATTGGCTTTCTCTGTTAATCTGTTGCCGAATTCCTTTGTAAATGCCCTACTGATGTTTAATTCGTTTTAGCCACAATGAAATGTGTTTAGCTTGTGTAATCTTGGGCTTACATACATATCAATCATTTTGATTGGCCAAAATACAAAGAAAAAATACCCGATTGTCTTCCTCTTCAAATTCGGCTCTAACCCTAATTTTCCACTTTACACAGCGAAATTAATGCGAACCTTTGCTTAATACAGAACTCAAAAAGAGTTAATCTTTCTTTATAAATCTGTCAAATCCGCTCGTTCAACACTCCATTTACTTCCACCGCAAATCACAATCGGCCCTTTCAAATGATATATCACCACAAAACTTAACTTTACATACCCTTAAGCCACATATGCATAAATCCT
Source organism: Pinus taeda (assembly GCA_000404065.3). Taxonomy (NCBI): domain Eukaryota; kingdom Viridiplantae; phylum Streptophyta; class Pinopsida; order Pinales; family Pinaceae; genus Pinus; species Pinus taeda. The sequence continues at coordinate 8,885 of APFE030642609.1, read as the reverse complement.
TCATATTTGTGCTATTTCTATCATATAACTTTTATAATAGAAATATGCCATAAAACATGACTTTTCCGCTGATATAATGTTTGCAATGCGATATTTAAATCCCTGCCGTTGATCTTTGCTAAGTGGATATAACGTCTATAAATATTTCGGGTGGGACATAAGCACAGAGAACACCTGCTCGAAATGAGTAGTTTTCTCTCTCCACACAACTGCGACTTGTCGAACAATAAGTGGAATCAAGTGAGCTCCACTAAAAACCGCTTACCACTTTACATCCGCCTGAAATTTCACCTTTTAGCTTAAAATCCACCTTTTCGTACGCCTTGCAGACCTACCAAAATTATAAAATGCAATATATAGTTTTTCGGGTCTGTCACTGCAAATCGCAATCAGCAGAACCCATATACATGTATATGAAGGGCTTTTTGATACAGTGGACCCGCCGAAATTATAAACACAATGAATATATGTTTCGGGTTTGACTATTGTGAATCGCAACCGGCAATCGGTGAATGAACCAATACATATGCCTTCGACACTTTACGGACCTGTCAAGCTTTTAAATATAATATATATATTTCGGGTCCGGCTCTTTGACACTTTATAACTTGTTTCTTTTGTGATTCTGATACACAATATGCTTTGTGATATATATATATATATATATATATTGGTTTAATCCTTGGCTATGCCGGGGCCAATTCTTTTATTTTTACTTTTTCCTTTACAAAGAAAACATACCTGATATACCATTATTACTCCTTCCTTTTTCTTTTATCTATTTTTGAAATATTTTCAAGTTCTTGTATGAAAATGAATACTACAACCAACAAAAATAGATGGTACAACATCTGGCTCCACCTAGGGATAACGCTTTTTCCACAGAAGCACTAAGAACCGCAAATTAGTCCCTTCACCTCGGGCATGGAGTCATATATTGCTTTGCATAAATTGAAATGCTTTGGCATTTGTACATTGATTTCACTCCGGTATTTACAATGAAATGATGCTTATTCTTCAGAACGGGAACTAATGCTTTAAGTATTGCCCAGTGACAGGTAGCTGTAGAGTTTCACCATCAAGATTCTCAAGAATGAAGGTATTATTGGATCTTACTTCAGAAATTATAAAAGGGCCATACCAGGGAGGATCAAACTTCCCATGTTTACCCTTATCTTCTCTTCTGGAATCCCATCTCAATACTAAATCTACAACTTTAAAATCAATTTCCTTGGCTTTTCTATCAAAAATATTTTTCATCTTGGATTTATACATAATCAAGTTGTCTCTTACCTTGTCCCTGTTCTCATTTAGCTCCACCACTTTGTTAATTCTTCTTATCGAAGCATTTGGTTTCTTTTGCCTCCTGAATCATTGCAATCACCGGCTTCACAAGTTGACTTGGGAAAAGAGCCTGAGTTCCATATGCTAATTCAAAAGGTGATTTCCCTGTAGATCTTCTTGTAGTTACTCTAGCAGCCCACAGAGCAAACTTTAACTTAGAATCCCAATCTCTTTGATTTTCTGCAATGGTTTGCTTAAGTATCTTCATCATAGTTTTGTTAGTAGATTCAGCTAATCCATTTCCCTGAGGATGGTAAGCTATTGAATGGGACAAAATAGCATTATAATTGTGACAAAAAGAAATGAACTTACTTGAGTTGAAGACTTGAGCATTGTTTGTTATAATTTTAATGGGGCATCCAAATCTGTTGAAAATATGTTCCTCCAGGAAATTCATTACTATCTGATCATTTGCTCTCTTAGTAGGAATTGCCTCTACCCATTTGGTGAAGTAATCAGTTGTTGTGAGAACCCACCTGTGTTGTCTACTTGAAGGTGGATTGATTTCTCCAACAAAGTCCAATCCCCATTGTCTAAATGGCTCCTCTATGAAAACTAGAATCAAAGGTAAAGGGGCTAATATCTATTTCTCAGCAAAAAGCTGACACTTCTGACAACTTCTAACAAACTTATATGTATCACCAAATAAAGTAGGCCAATAAAATCCTGCATGAAGGATCTCATGTACAGTTACTTTCCAACTGTAATGTACTCCACAAAACCCCTCATGATAATCTTTGATTGTTTTTGTAAATTAACATACAAAAAAATTCCAACAAGATCCTTCCAGTACAACCTGCCTTCCACAATCACATATGGCTGTGCCTTGATCTTTAGTGCCCTATACTTTGTTCTATCTAAGGATTGGGGACAAGAAACAAAGCAAAAATAATGAATTATATGCTTATACCATTCTGAACACAAAGATTTATACCTGATCTTCATACCTGGATCTTGCTCTCCTTCATTTTCTTCAGTTTTTTTTTCATCCACAGGTTCCAACAAGTTAATTCCCAATGCCTAAAAGTTTGATTCTGTCAACATTTTTGCCAATCCTTGTCCTTTCACCAACTTTGTGGGTTTTATGTCCAAATCATATTCTTGGATCTTGGCTATCCACTTTTCTCTTCTGCCTTCTACATCTCCCTGTAGTAATACATCTTTCACTACAACATTTGGCACATAAGCAATGATCTATGGCTGCAGCACATAAGTTCTAAAAGCTTTCAGGGCTTTTACCAAAGCATACACCTATTTCTCAAGAAGATTATATTTCAGCTCATAATCCCTAGGAATCTTACTGAAGAATGAAACTGGTTGTTCTTTCTCTTCATCATTCTTCTGCAGTAAGACAACAACTATTGAACTTGATGATGCAAATTAAAAACTTGGAAAGGCTTTTGGTAATCAAGGCTGATTAAGAATGGAGCTACCTGTAATGCCTCTTTAATCCTAGAAAATTATTCCCTAGCTTCCCAATTCACTTCCTTCTCCTTCTTTAGCTTATTAGTAAATTTCTTTTACAATTTCAGCATAGTTGGATACAAATATTCTCAGGAAGTTTATCTTTCCCATAAACTTTTGAATATCCTTTTTACTCCTAGGCAATGGTATTTTTTGCACAACTTGTACTCTGGCTAGATCTATCTTCACTCCATCTCTGGAAACAATGTGTCCCAATAGTTTTCCTTCCTCCAGAGCAAAAATGGATTTCTTGGGATTTAAGGAAAGTCCAAATCTTCTAAATTTATCAAAATTCCTTTTCAAATGGTCCAAATGTTCTTCATAAGACTTTGAGAAAATAGTAATATCATCCAAATATATTACAAAAAACTTATCTCCAACAAAAGAAATGTCCATAGCCCTTTGAAATGTAGCACCTGCATTCATCAACCTGAAAGGCATTCTGGAATACATAAATGTTTCCTAGGGAGTTGCGAACGTTGTTTTCTTCTGATCCTCCTTGTCCACAGCCACCTGGTTATAACTAGAAAATCCATCTAGCATTGAAATTCTAAAATATCATGTTACCTTTTGCAGCACATGATCCATCTTAGGCAATGGATAGTTATCTTTCAAAGAAGCCCTGTTGAGATTTCTGAAGTCCACACATAACCTTATTTCTCCATTTTTATTTCTCACAGGTACTAAATTAGCCACCCAATTAGAATACCTCAGTGGGACTATTATTTTGGCTTCAAGCAACTTCTTGACCTCCTTTTTAATTGATGGTAGAAGCAGAGGATTTATCTGTCTAAGCTTTTGTTTGTAGGGTTTAATTCCCTCCTTCAAAGGAATCTTATGCTCAATAATATTTACATCATAGGTTTTGAGATTTCATAGGAGCATGCAAAGACATCAACATAATTCTTGAAAAGTTTAATATATATTTCTTGAAAATTAGGTGAAACTCCACCATATAATTTGACTAACCTGGGATTCCCTTGAGTTCCAATGTTGTGATCCTGAATATGTTCATCCTGTGAAATTTTCCTTGAGTCCATAGCCACATCATTGGAATTAAAAAGCATTTCAAGAGGAACAAGTCCCTTTGGCAGAATATTATCTTTCAATTGAAAGATCTTCTGATTTGCTATTGAATCTTTTAAACCACTGACTTCTAGAATTTATGTTGTCTCTTCTTCATCCTGATCAATTTTTGTGCCCTAGAACTCTTCAAACATAGTCAAAAACTCCTTAATCTATTGGCCATCCTCAAAAACTTGTCAGTTCTTAACATTATCAGGAACAAAAGGTCTGTGTCACATTTCTACCTCATATCATAGTCTTGGATTAATAGGAGGCTTGAAAGAACTAGCAACCACAACCAATGCATTTGGTAATCTATTCTCATCTCTTGGAATGAATTGAATGTTAAAAGCTTCAAAAGTGTTCTCAATCAAATCCCATACCTCATTTCTATATGCCCTGAGCCTAGGATGCTTTGTTTGGCAGTGATCTTTTATTTGCTTAATAATCAACTCCGAATCTCCAAAAGAAGAAATTGACTTAACTCCCATATGTTTAGCTATTTGTAAAGCAATAATAAAGGACTCATATTATGCCACATTTTTTGTTGCCTCGAACTCTAATTTAAAAGAAAAAGGGAAAATATTACCTCCAAGTGAAATTAGAAGAAAACCAACACCTGTTCCTTCCTTAGAATAAGCTACATCAAAGAAACATTTCCACACTTCTTCAATTTGCAGCTCTGTAATTACATTGGCTGAAGCAAGCTGCTTCTCATTATCTTTAGCCAGATCTGCATTATCATGCAGTTTGAAACAAGCAAATTCATCCTTCTCCTGACTATATACAGGTGAATAGCTTGCTCCATTTTTTGAAATTGTTTTTACAAACATAGTTTCTTTGTACAATCTCCTCTCCTCCCCACCAAAAATCGGTATAACAACATATGTAAAATCTAGCTTCAAAACACCTCTCAATTTAGCCCCCCAGGACCTAGATAGAAGCATTCCAAATCTAGCAGGGATATCTGCTACTACAACATCCATGACCAAGCTTCTAGCTAGAATTTGGGCTAGTGACACTGCCAGATCCTTAATAACTCCCAGACACTTGACTTTGTTTGAATCAAAAGAATACAAATCCCTATAAGGTTTGGTCACTTGTATATTTAGTTGCTTCATCATTAACAAAGGCATAAGAATATGTGAAGCTCCCAAATCAAACACACAATTATGTAGGAGGAAATCATGAACCAATAAGGAAATATAAAAAGGAGGTATTGAAGAATCTACTTCCTCTACATGTGGACCAAAAACCACTACTGGTTTATCTTCCTACAAATTCACAGTGTCATTTATATTCTCATTTTCTTTTAAATTAAGAAACTTAACAATCTCCTTCTGGTAAGTAGGTGTTTTTGCCAATTCTGTAAGGGTAACTTGTATTCTTACCTTTTCTAACTCCTTAGTAAGACTATTAGCAGTCCTTTCATTCTCATCTTCACCTTTCTTCATGACCGGAATTACTTGAGGAATTGAAACAAGTTTCTCCAAGGGAATTTTTCCAGTTTGATCTTGAGAAGACTCCCCTTGAAGTATCTGTGTTTTTGATCCGAATGGAAAATGGCATCAACCCATGGTACTCATCCACCCATATTATTCATCGACCCATGGAATTTACCCATGGTATTGTAAATGGTATCCACCCATGGTATTGTAAGTGACATCCACCCATGGTATTCATTCATCCATGGTAATTGCCCATGGTATTGTGACATACACCCATGGTATTCATTCACCCATGGAATTGGCCCGTGGTATTGTGACATCCACCCATAGTATTCATTCACCCATGGAATTGACCCATGGTGTTGTAACTAAAAAGTACTATAAGTAACAAGTCACATTTTGTAAAAGGACAGATTGTCCGCCACAATGTAGCCTTTACAGTTCAGAGGCATGTAGCCACACATCTCTTCTCAGAGATAAGCTACCATTGCCCTCGCTGGTTTATTTCCACTTGGGTTTTAATAAAAATTTTCTTTGTGGTTTTGTTTATTGGGCATTCTCCTATTTTTCTTTTGGCAATTCAAGTTTTCAGATCTTGGGGGTCTCTCCTTCCAAGATCCATTTCAATATTTTAGATCTTGGGGGCCTCCTCCCAAGATCCAG
>APFE030642599.1:2492-63850 GCA_000404065.3 Pinus taeda | reverse complement strand
AGAGCTTTTTATTGTTATTTAAAATAAAAAAAATAAAAAATATATAAGTTATTTTGCCAACCTGGAACGAGACCAGTTATAGTAGAACCAAGTTTTTAACAGTCCTTATTCCATCACACTATTGACATTCTTTAGCCTTTTCCAAAATTTACCAAAAAAACATATAGATTATATTTTCCCAGTGTTTCCTAAAGGCCTAATTCTAGATAGGTCTGAGTTTTCTAGATGGATGGACCTTGCCAATGTCTAATTGACTTTATTTACCATACATAGCAAAAATAATACAACAAAAACAGAAGAAAAACCATCGATTAACTAACAACATTCTTAAAATAAAAATCAGAGACAAGTGTCGGATGGGGATCCCCCGGGTTCAGTGCGCTCAGGGTCACTTTCCTGGTGAGATACCTCCACCTTGGAACCTCTAATGCAGACCCTCCTCACTTGCATAGGTTGGTAATCTGAAAATGGGGATCTTAGGCTTCTTTTCTATCTTACAAGAACCTCTCCCACTTCCAAAGCTTGAAGTTTCCCAAGTCTTTAATGATTAACCAATGGGGAATTAAGAAATGCTTGAAAATATAGGCATATGCTTGTTTTTATTGTTGGCTATTGTGTGATTTAAAATCTGTTGTGTATGCTGATATTTAAATGTGCTTGAACATATACATAAATGCATATAATATTGAATAATGTAGCAAAGAAGCAAACACATAAGACAACTATGTAATATGGAGTTCACCCTGATATCTTGGGCTACGTCTCCTTGAGCTCTAATCAACTCGATTAGACTCTTTGGGATTATGGCTGAATTCTTTTTACAAGTCCTTGAATCAACTCCATATGGTTTACGAATGAACCAATGGGCTTAGAATACCATCTTACCCCTGGCTGTCTTTTAGTTGCAAACAATTCTAGGCTTCTTTGGACTAATTCTTTCATTCAATGCTCTGAGAATCCTTGAAGCTTATGGCTTCTTTGACTCTCTCGGAATTGTTTATTGTCTATGGAATCCTTCTTGGGTCTTCAACTCAAACAACACCAGCAACAACTCAAGCATTCAGTCTCTTTGCTATCTAATACTTCACTGAAGCATTTTGGCACTGCCTCCAACCTCTTATGTCTGCATTTTGTTAAGCGTTCTGGCACACCGAGCCTCCCAATGGGTGCCTCAGTGCTCCAACTCTGCCCATGCATTCACTTCATGCTATGGATTGCCCTCCTGGAAAATTCCAAGCCTCTCTTTTTGCTTCTGTTCTATCTCTGTGCACCCTTCTTGCCTCCCCTTTTCATTTTGTGGCTTTTTTTTCTTTTAATCACTCAGCATTGGTCGGTTTGTTTTCCCCTTCAGGCTCTTTGACTCCCCAGCCTTTGTTCACTCAAGTCCCCTTCTGAGCATTTAAAAATCATTTGCTAACACTTTTAGGGAAGAATGCCACCTATTTGGTAATGGAAAGGCAACCAATGCTTTAAATTCTTCAGAAACAGTCGTTCTTTGTTTACACAGAGAATACAGTAAAACATGGGAAAATCCACATAAAGCACTGTTCACCAGACTTGAAACATTCATAGATGTGCTTTATTTTCCTATTAGGTTCACCCGTAGGTCGCTATCGTAAGTCGCAGTGGCTCTAAGGCCTGCCCCTTTGATTTTTGTAAATATATTAAAACATGGCAAATATCGCAAAAACCCGTGGAAATGGCTTTGGTCCAAATCTGAAATATTATGTATTTATATTTTGGAACCCTTTCAGGGCCAGTTCTGATTGCAGTCACAAGTCGCATGGCTCAGGGTCCTTCCCCTTTGGGATCGCCAACAAAGATCTGCCAATATCGGCGATCACAGTTGTAATTCGTATCGGCCCGAGGTCCATTCAACGTTCAATGGAATGTTGCGATGCGATATCATGGCGATCACATATCGCAATCGCTTGAGGACTAAAAGTCCCGTCCACTCTGCTGGCTTTTCTCCAATGCGATAGAGTGGAGGTTGCAATTGCATATCGCTTATGCTTGAGGCTTGTTGTCTGTCCTTTATATTATTTCACTGATATATATATATATATAATATCTATAATATATATATATAATATATATATATATATAGATAGATAACAAGCCCCTATTCCGCACCGTCGACTGGTCCGCTACCTTATTAAGGTTTTCTTGTAAAAGCATTTATCTCCATGATCCTCCCTTTGTCTTTCTGCTATGTGATAAAGCGGTAATCGCATATCACAATGCTTTAAGGACTATGGTTAAGTCCTTCCCTTTGGCATAGTTGTGATGTGATATTTCCTCTTTGACCAATCAAACAGGGCCACATGGCCCAATCCAGGCCTGCCATGTGTCAGCTGTGGATTGGCCCGGAGCCTATACCAAAGATCAAAATTTTCAATATAGTTCAAAATTAAATGAAATTGCCCCCTTTTCTGAGGACATTAGGCAATTTTCATTTTACAATAACTCCATCTGGAGTCCATTTTGGTCCGTTCAAATTGCATTGGATTCAGAATGAAGAGATCTCTGCAATGAGACTATTTCTGAGAGCAGCTTGTGATTTTGGCTTTCCTATGATTTACAAAGGATTTGTGCCATTTGGCACCTTTTACCTCTTGCATGAAGTCATTTAGACTTAGAGGTTTATCTAGGATCCATTTTTGGATCACGCCTTCCCACTAAAAGAACTTTTGGTCTCCAAAAGACTGATATATTGATCTAAACAACAAATGAGAGTGACTCACCCTCTTCTTTCAGCCTCCCTACACTTGCCTTTGCATAGTTCCTTTGAACCAAAGTTTTTGACCACTTCCCTTCTCTGGATGGGTTGGTCTTCTTGGGAAAAACTATCTTCCTCATTGCCTTCCTGCAGAACTTTTGCTAAAACGGTCATAGAAGATAGTTTTGAGCTTCTTTGCCTTGATCATTGATCCAAGGTGGCTCAAACAAATGTGAAGTACATATGCTCCACAAAAATTTCATTTGTACCTATTTGACAAGCTTCCAACAACAACTGTTAACAACAACAGGCATATAGAGAACAACTAGATGGACTAAACTCCTGCTTCAACAAAAGAAATAGATTTTAACTTCTTGTGAACATCTCCATGTCTTACATCTACATACAAATGATGGACTAGATAACAAGCCCACAAAACCAACTTTACATGCATGTTTACAACAAAGCAATCAACCCTTCAAGTCAATGACAAACACATGTTCTCAAAAACAAGGAAAACATCAACATCTATGTGTTCATGCACATCATCTCATGCTTTTATTTCATCCTTCAATTTTTGCTTAAGCACATTGTACTTTCGAAGCTGAAATAAAATATAATGTTGTACTAATAAAGTGAGCTTCCCACTCAACTTCTCCATTCACCTTCTTGGTAAAATCCTGCAACTTGCATTCCATCAACAAAGAAATGCAAATAGATGCATCAATAGACATGCAATCTTAATTGGATAAGAATTCCAATCATTTCTTATCAATCCATTTCAAATGTCCTTCTTTTGTCTGCACATCAACATCAATATGTGAATCATTTTGAGACACATCAGTCATGGAATCTTCCTTTCCATTTATGCCATCTTCTCTTTCCACCTTCTCCCTCAAATTTAGTGGAAGCATTTCTGGATTCAAAGTCAAACACCTTTCAGCAAAATGCCCTTGCTTATGGTAGTAAGTGAAACACATATGCATCCTCTTGATAGCATGATTTGCCTTCTCCAATGGACCTTTGGCTGCTTGCTTCATTTCCTTCAAAAGTTTCCTGTATGTGGCCATTCTCTTCCAACATCTAGAAACATGATGGTTATCCAAACCACAAAAGGAACAAGCAACTCTTTTTCCATATCTATGTGGAAATTTATCATGTTTTGCAAAATCAAAAGGACTATGGTTAGCACCAGATTTATACCGGCCTCTTTCACCTTTATTGCCTTCACGAGGAGGTGAAGCAAATGAAGAAGTGGCTCCCTTTGGAATTCCATCAATCTCTTCAAGGCTGTCAGAGTTTCCATAACTCTCTGGTCCAAGGGTGTGCTTCTGAACACCCGCATCCTACAAATGATGTTTCAATCCATTACATTCCTCCTAAACATAATCTTCACACTCTTGAGATAGAGGACCTACAATGAAACTCTTTCTTGGAATGGTTTCAATGGCCTTCATGGCAGCTTTGGAACTCTCTCCATAAGACTTTCCATAGCCAAGACCCAAATACTTAGGCCTTTCCTCAATCATTATTGGTTCAATGATACCTTGTGCATGCTTTTCCAAGCCTTTTCCTTCATAGCCCATCTTGGACACTGGCTTGGAACCTATGCCTTTAGTATGTTTTTCAAAAGAGCTAATACAAGCATTCTTAGAAGAATTTGAAGATAAACTGGAATGGCTTACCTCTTCTTCAAGCTAATACTTGAATAAGGCTTCTTGGGCAACAAAGAGCTGTGACTCCAACTCATGCATCCTTTTCAGGTTCATATTTGCAATATGAAGTTGCCTCTCCATTTCCTGCAATTTTTCAGCAAGCAACTACTTCTCTTCCTTCATGGAATTCAGTTGCTTTCTAAGTATGCTACTCTTCCTTCCATGCTCATACATTTCTCTCACCATATCCATCATGGTGAACAATTATTGCTTCATGTCTTCATCAAAGAGTCTTGTGAAGAGAGCAGAATTTGAGGACCCACTTGTAGAAGTTGTCATTATGCCAATGAACAAAAAAACTTCAACAAGATAAATAAAGATCTTAATTAAGCAACCTCTTGCAACAAACCTCTTATGCTTTGGATTTCCTTGAGGTCCTTTGGGATAGAAGAATGCCTTCAACCCTTCTCCTTCTTGTAATTTCTGGATTGAGCTATCAATAGCTTTCCCTTCACCTCTGTAAACTCAGCAAATGCAATCAACCTCTTGTTGTTCAAAACCTTTCAGACAAGCAGTCTTTGCTCTATCAATCAAGCATTCTAATATAACCTTCTTAAAGGTGTGGTTAATCAATCTTAAGCTCTGATACCACCTGATCTGAAAATGGGGCTCTTAGGCTTCTTGTTTAGCTTACAAGAACCTCTCCCACTTCCAAAGCTTGAATTTTCCCAAGTCTTTAATGATTAGCAAATGCGGAATTAAGAAATGCTTTAAAATATAGGCATATGCTTGTTTTTATTGTTGGCTGTTATGTGTTTTAAAATCTGCTGTGTATGCTAATATTTAAATGTGCTTGAACATATACATAAATGCATATAATAGTGAATAATGCAGCAAAGAAGAAAACACATAAGACAACTATGTAATATGGAGTTCACCCTGATATCTTGGGCTACATCTCCTTGAGCTCTAATCAACTCGATTATACTATTTGGGATTATGGCTGAATTCTTTTAATAAGTCCTTGACTCAACACCATATGGTTTACAAATGAACCAATGGGCTTAGAATACCATCTTACCCTTGGCTGTCTTTTAGCTACAAAGAGTTCTAGGCTTCTCTGGACTAATTCTTTCAGTCAGTGCTCTGAGACTCCTTTGAGCTTCTGGCTTCTATGACTCCCTCAAAATTGTTTACTGTCTCTGGAATCCTTCTTGTGTCTTGAACTCAAACAACACCAGCAACCACTCAAGCATTTAATCTCTTTGCTGTCTGATAGATACTTCACTGAAGCATTTTGGCGTTGCCTCCAATCTCTTGTGGCTACGCTCTGTAAGTGTTATGGCACACCAAACCTCCCAATGGATTCCTCAGTGCTCCAACTCGACCCATGCATTCACTTCATGCTGTGGACTGCCCTCTTGGCAAATTCCAATCCTCTCTTTTTGATTATGTTTTGTCTCTGTGCAGCCTTCTTGCTTCCCCTTTCCATTCTGTGGCTTTTTTTCTTTTAATCACTCGGCATTGGTCACTTTGTTTTCCCCTTCGGGCTCTTCGGCTCCCAGACCTTTGTTTGCTCAAGTCCCCTTCTGAGCGTTTAAAAATCATTTGCTAACGCTTTCAGGGAAGAATGCCACCTATTTGGTAACAAAAGGGCAATCAACGCTTTAAATTCCTTAGAAACAGTCATTCTCTCTTTACATAGAGAACGCTATAAAACATGGGAAAATCCACATAAAGCATTATTCACCAGACTTGAAACATTCATAATTGTGCTTTATTTTCCTGTCGGGTCCGCCTGCAGGCTGCTATCGTAAGTCACCATGGCTCTAAGGCTTGCCCCTTTGTATTTTGTAAATATATTAAAACATGGAAAATATTGCAAAAGCCCATGGAAATGGCTTTGGTATGGATCTGAAATATTATGTATTTATATTTTGGAACCCTTTCGGGTTTAGTTGTGATCGCAGTCACAAGTCACATGGCCCAGGGTCCTTCCCCTTTGGGATCACTGACAGCGATCCACTGATATCGGCGATTGCAATCGTAAATCATATTGGCCCGAGGTCTATTCAACATTCAATGGAACGTTGTGATGCGATATCGTGACAATCGCATATCGCAATCGCTTGAGGCCTAAAAGTCCTGTCCACTCCGTTGGATTTTCTCAATCGATAGAGCGGAGGTCGCAATTGCATATTGCTTGTGCTTCAGGTTTGCTGCCCACCCTTTATATTATTGCACTGTGATATATATATATATATATATATATAACAAGCCCTTGTGCCACACCGTCAACTAGTTTGCTGCCTTATTAAGGTTTGCTTGTAAAAGCATTTATCTCCATGATTCGCCCTTTGGATTTTTGCTATGTGATAAAGCAGTAATCGCATATCGCAATGCTTTAAGGCCTATGGTTAAGTCCTTCCCTTTGGCACAGTTGTGATGTGATATTTCCTCTTTGACCAATCAAACAGGGCCATGTGGCCCAATCCTGATCTGCCATGTGTCAGCTATGGATTGGCCCGTGAGCTTATACTAAAGATCAAAATTTTCAATATAGTTCAAAATTCAATGAAATTGCCTCCTTTTCTAAGGACATTGGGCAATTTTCATTTTACAATAACTCCTTCATCCAGAGTCCATTTTGGCCCGTTCAAATTGAGTTGGATTTAGAATGAAGAGGTATCTGCAATGACGCTATTTCTAAGAGCAACTTACGATTTTGATTTTCCTTTGATTTACAAAGGATTTGTGCTATTTGGCACCTTTTACCTCTTGCATGAAGTCTTTGAGACTTAGAGGTTTATACAGGATCCATTTTTGGTTCAGTTGGTCCACCCCATTGCCTGAGGTGATATCCAAATGGTGGATGTAGTGAAGAAACACATCAAATTTCTTGGTTAGAGTCTCTATTTTGTCCTTCTAGAGCCACTCGATATCTACAAGAATATGCAGGAGGGTTTCCACATGCATCATGCACTTTTGAATATTTTCCATTTGCTTCTGCTAAGGGCCATGGTTGCTTGACACAGTGACATTCTCCACCAGCATCTTCCCCATTAACATCTTCATATGTCTATATCCACCATCTTGTGAAATAGGGTTTTTCGAGTTTTGGTGACCCCCAGATCAATGAGCGAGTCCACATCTTCTTCCACTTTTCCATCTAAATTATTAGCTTGTTTCTCTCTAACTTCCTATTCTAGTGTTTCTAGGATTTCTTTCCCCTTCCCCAGGAAAGATTTAGAATAAGTTGGAACTGGTTCTCGCATTGTTATATCCATTCTAGTGTGCTTACAAGGTTCCTCTTTTTGTTGACCTCCACACAGCTGACCTCAATGTTAATTTTTCCTAAAACTATCCATACCTCTAATACCAGGAAAGAGGGTCACTTGCCTTCCGAGCCACTTGCAAACTCTTCTCTCTTTATGGAATCATTGAACCAATTGGGTAATAAATAGTAGTCATTGCCTCAACTCTAGACTTGCCACCTCTTTGAAGCCTTACTAATTCTTCCATTATTTCTAGTTCGAAATGTGATAGTCGGTATAAATTCATTTGTGCCAACTACCCACATTCTCTACTCCCTCTCCTCTAGTATCTCCTCATTATCTTAGTATTTTACATTACTAATAACTTTGTTCACCAACATGGTTTAGAATGGAGCAAGGACCCTGACTAAGACATCTAAGACATGGGAGAATGAAGTGGGGGTTGAGGGATCGTGCTAGGGGTAATACATCCACCTTCCACCTTCCTTCCTATAGTACCTAACAACATTCCCTTCACTTCATTTCATCTAGTGCCACCTAGCTCCATCACCCATCCTTCGGATTGGTCGCATGGAAAAATGTGTACTAGATCTCACTTAATCATTTATCACAAATTGAACTTTTCCCCACCATGGGGCCTATCACATCTTCAGTCAACTCTACTTGGTTTTGAATCTTCTCAATACAACCTAGCTCAACCAATCGATCGCAGTCTTCCTTTAATGGGACATCTTGGACCCTTGTCTAATTGCATTCATAGTTCTTTGTGGTCATGTTGGCTTCCCCATTTTCTAACCTATTAGCAACCATGTCTGACGATCATTGAATTAGGTTGAAATCAATAATTCACATGGTTGCTAGGTGTCCTCGTATTCTCTATATAATCTAGCCTACGTGCCAATGGGTCATTATCTTGCCAAGGTTTATGCCACAATGTAGCTTCTTAGCCACCTTAATCACTAAGGTCGAGTCCCCTTCAATGGTGATATTGTGAATTCCTTCCAAAACCAACAATTCCAGCCCCTGTTCTAAAGTTTGAAATTACTCGCCATTATTTTTTTCCTCACCTAGATTGTTATAATAAGTGCATTGAATCCTCCGATCACTATCTCTGATAACACCCGTTACACTAGTTCAGTCAGGGTTATCTATTGAGGCCCTATCGAAATTTAGTTTCAAGAAACCTAGATTTGAATGCGACCATGTTTTTGTAGCTCCTTGAAGTTGAGGTTCCCCATTTCAGTTATAGTAAGCTTGAACTCCTTATAACCTTAGTATTTCCATAATTATCTTTTCCTATTCCATTCGCCTTTCCCCAAATATTTTTAGATTATGTTGAGGATAGTTTCTTGCATTCATTGCAAGATTTGAGCTAACATGATTGTGGTCTAGAAGGGTTTACTATAGAAGATTTTACATTTTCTCTCCTTCCAAATTTCACAAACCATGAAGCCTAGAACCAGGCACTGGGCAAGGTTAACAAACTCATTTTTCATGAATTTTTCTCTCCACTTGCTCAAGGTTTCTTTAATATTGTCTCTTTACCAGTTGGTTTGGTGAAATACTAATGGGACCCAATCCCATAGATTTGTTGCATATTTGCAAGTATATAGGATGTGGTTAATTGTTCCTTATGTTTCTCATAGAGACAACATCATAAGGGACCAACAAATCCTCTTCAAAAAATATTCTTCGAGGTTAATATTTTCATGTGCAACACTAACCACATAAACAATTTGATTTTTGGCCAATGAAGAATAGATCAAATTTTATTCCACACTTGATCTGCATTTTCCTCTTGATATCCCGTAATGTAGAGGTGGGATTCCTTTAGAGTGAACTGTCCTTTACCTTGTCTCCCCCACCTTGGCTAGTCTTCTTCCTCTGAGATAAGGATTTTCCTTTTCTATAGTTTTTTGTCCAGTTCTTTGCCAACCCTGGATAGCTACTCTTTCTCCTAGTGACTTAGATGTATCCATTTTTGCCATTTTTTATTCATAATGGTGGACTTCCCTTTTCCATAATATTTGTGTTTCCTACTTAAGGGGAATTCTCGCTTGTGTGGTCAAGTAGGGTTATAGTTAACATGCATCCTCCCAAAAGAGGGAATTTTACCATTTTTGATTTCCCAAAAGAAGTAATCTTGGATAAATCTTGAATTTCACCAAGCTAGATTCCAGGTTGCAAAGCCCATATCACTACCATTTAACCTAATTAGAGTCTGGAGGTTCCATCTTGCAGCATAATTTTCTTTCTAAAAGGTAGCACATGGGATTGTGATCTCCTTGATCCATCTCCACCACAACTTTGCACCATAGGCTTTGTTGACCATCTCGTGATTTTACAAATTTAGTTTTCAAATTTTGTCCCACCCTACCAAGGCCCATTTTACCCACTCTTCAAACCCCCTTGATAAAAAAATTATTTGAATTTATCCTATTTTTTGGAGGACCCTTTTTAGGGTAGGTAAGACCAACATCAAATATATTGGCATAGCCTACAACATTGCTTTTGTGAACACTAACCTTCCTGTAAAATTCAGGCTTCTAAAGGTCCACCTGCTAACCTTATTTTGCATTTTGGAGATCAGGTCTTCCCAACTAGACTTCTTAGGCTTTATCTGTCAGAGGTAGTCCTAGATAATTTGAAGGAAATGACTTCTATTGGAAGCCTATAATTTTTGTGACACTCTTATTCACATATATTTGAGTATTAAAAAAGAAAATCACAGACTTTGAGTGGTTGAATTCCATATCTAAAGCTTTGGTGAAGTTGTCTAAGATCTATTTATAGGCCTTGGCTTCTTTGATTTTTGGTATTCCATGGAGCATTGTATCATCCACGAATTTTTGATGGTTGGATGGTTTAAATTTTTGGTGAGGTTGTAACCATTTTATCCTTCCTACTTTGACCTCTACCTTAATATATTTTCTTAGTCCCTCCATTAGAAATACAAATAGAAAAGGAGAAAGTGGGTCTCCCTGATGAAAAATAATTATTGAGGAGAAAGGTTTGGATGGGGCTCCATTAACCATAATTGAAAGGTAGGGGCAATGACTAATGACATAACCCATTGGATCCAGTGTTGGTTAAATCCAAATGCTTCCAAACTACATTCTAAATATGTCCAACTCGTTTTATCATAGGCTTTAGCTATATCCAGTTGCATGATCATCCATTCCTTTTTCTAGGATTTGAGGGAATGGATTATTTCATGTTCCTGGACAACATTATCCAAGACTTGTCTCCCTTCTACAAACCCCACTTTCTCTTCAAAGATCAAAATCGACAGCAAAGGCTTCAGTCCATTTATCATGACCTTGGATATTATCTTATATACAACATTGCAGAGAGAAATGGGGCAACATCTATCCATGGAGTTTTCTTCTTTTTCTTTCGGGATCAAAATGATGACGGTGGAATTCATTAAAGCCTTGAGGATTTTTGTTGATATGTGAGATTCCTCCACGACTTCATGTATATCTCTGCCAACTATATCCTAATAGGCTTTAAATAATTCCATGGTGAAACCATATGGTCCTAACATCTTACCATTTAGAATGTCCCGCACCACATGCTCAACCTCCTCTAATGATATAAGTCTAACAAGGTTAAAATTATGTTCCTTTTTTATCATCCTTGGGACATGCTACATGATTTTCTAGAAATAATTCAATTTGTATCCTTGGGGTTTAGTTGTTATTTTCTGAAAGTGTTGAACCAAAATATACTCTAACTCCTAACAGTTGTGGTAGATCTTTCAATTTCATGATTTTGTTGCAGTTCATATAAGATACAAATGTTTTGTGAAAGAATTTAGTGTTTCTTTCTCCTTCTAGTAGCCACTGTATCCCAGATTTTTCTTTCCATAATCTGTTCTCCTGTTGACATCTTTCTTCTCATTCCCTCTAGAGGGAGTGTTCTAGGACATTCTTTTCTTTGTTGTATCCCTCTTCAATGACAAATTTTTGGAGCTCTTTAATTATGTCTTCCAAATCCTTTTTACCTTGGAACATATGCCAAAATGATTTATATTCCATTGTTTATTTGACCTTTGACTTGCTTTAGTTTTTGTTGTAGTTTAAAATTTTTGGAGCCTCAAGCTTGTCCCTCATCCTGTCACCATTATTTCATTTTTTCTGCAAAATGGGGGTGGTCTAGCCAAAAGGCCTCGAATTTTAAGGGTTTGTTTCTTGGTGTTCCCATCATCTAAGCATCAAGAAGGACTGACCATTGATCAGATCCACCACAGTGTATAATGTTAGCCTCAATGTTGATCCCTTAGGGGATTATTTCCTTCGAAACTAGAAATCTATCTAGATGAGAGGCCACCAGGTATTTTCCTGTTTTTCTATTATTTCGTTTGAGTATCCTATTAGTTTCTTCTATGTCCACCAACTTCATGGTGTCAATAAACATCTGGAAACTCTTTGAGTCACGGTTTAGTTTCCTTGCACCTTCTTGCTTTTCTTCCATAGTGAGGATCATGTTAAAGTCCCCTGTTAGTATCCATTTCATGTGTGGATTCCTTCTTTGTAGATCCTCCAAACATTGAATAAAGTTAATCTTCTCATCGATCCTTTAGGGGCCATTCACATTCATGTAGAGAATTTGATTTGGTGAGCCAAATACTTGCATAACCATGGAGAGGGAATGCCAAGAAGATTGAAAAGAGATGAGTTTTATCTTCTACAGGTTCCACAAGGTTAAGATCCACCTGCAACATTCTGAGATTTGATATCTACATAGTCATATCTATCCCAAAATTTCCAACTAGTTATTTTCAAATGTTCAATTGAACGCTTGGTTTCTCGAATGGAAATGATATCTCAATTTTAGTTCTTCATCTTATCTTTAAGGATCCTTTATTTTCTTAGGTTATTCAAGCCCTTTATATTCCATGTTAAAAATTTCATTACAATGGAGGGGGGGAAGAGTTACGGTTCAAGGATTTCCTCTTACCTGAGTTTATCAACAAAGCTTCGAGCTCCTGGAGAGAAACACTACCAGATTTCCTTCCTCTTTTCCTGTGAGCTTACATGGAGGTTTCTACATTTTGTGAGATCATCACTTTGATTCCCAATCCTTTAGTTTTTCCCCGCAATCTCTTTGTTCCTCTCAGTCTGTTTTCTTCCTGTGCTGGGAATACATATTTGACCCAGACTATTTGTTTGGGATCATTTCCACTCCTTTCTCCTTCCATTGTTCTAACATATGTTGCAAATATAATCCTTCTCATTCCACAATCGCCCATATATTTGGACCTTCCACCCTTACTGTGCTTGGATTAATTTCCAAATCTTCATCTTGCTTTTGAGTTTGAGCTATGTTGTTTGGATCTTCGTCCTGTGCTTATTGTTGATTTGGTTTACTAGGTTTCTCAATGAGGTTTGGAAGATCCCACATCACTATTTCATGTTTCTTTGTTTTATTTACTTTTCCTTTCACTGCATCCTTATTTTTGTCTTCCTCTAGTAGGGTTTCCTCAGCTAGGACATCATAGTGGTTCTTTTTCTCCTTTTCCCCCCTGAATGCTTTGGTTGTTGTTTCCATCCTATTTTACCTTTTTTCACCCACTTTTGTGAAACCCTTGGGGTCTTTGTCTGAGTGATTTCTTAGCTTCTCTTCCCTTACATTTAATAGGTACTCTCTAAAGAGATTTCCATTTCATGGCATCATCTACAATGGAAAGGAATGAGCTCATAGTCAATTCTTTGTGAACATACTTCATCCTGGAACTCTAGGATTATTTCTTCAGTAAGAGGACTTGAGACGTTCATTTCAAAGCAAATCCAAGCATACACAGTGTATCTTCCCTGTTGGGTCGCTTCAGAAATCATCCTAGTGAGTTCCCGATAGCTTCTAGGGTTGTTGGAAACTAATAATCTAGAGGCATAGAATATAACCTTATCCAAAGTAGAACAGAGGTAAAGGTTTCCTTCTTTGGATTGAAATTTTCTTACCATGGTCACATGTACAACCCTACTGAGGAAATGAAATATGATCCTCCCTCAAAGATTTTGTCTGTCTCCTCTAGGTTAGAAAATATAGTCATAAAAGAAACCTTTGGATCCCAGATGGAGGTCTACTTCCCCTTTGGGTTTTCGAACGTACTAGATCCAACTTCTCAACGCTTTCTCATTGGGCAAAATTCCCATAAATTTGCATATCAACACACATGTCTTCATATGGTCTCATAGAGCTTGGGTTTATGGATCTTGAATCACTACCCAAGGATTATTATTGGTCTTAGGCTTCTAGGCTCCACTTGGGCCTAACATTGTAGTACTCATAACTTTCTTTGGAGACCCCTATTAAATACCTTGGAATTTGGTTTGTGTGAATCCATAACCTTCGTTGACTCCATCTTGTTGTCTCCTTGTGCAGTATCCCTGGTCTTGTCAGAATGGGCCCAAAACTCTCCTCGGATACCTTTACCTCTATCAATGAGGACATTGCGATAGGAGGGAGAGCACTCCTCCCTCCCCCTATTGATGCTCTACTAGCTCAAAATTTAGCATATCAGAGTTTCCCTCCTCTAGCTACACTTGCAAAGCTCCAATTTCTCTACATGTGGTTGAGAGGAGTGTTAACTTCCTCACACAAGTTCAATTCCCTTAAGTAACATGTTGCACATTTAATAACTCTATTATTGCAATAGCCTTGAACCTTAGCATTGAAAATCAAATACTTATACCATGTATTAGATTCGATTACTTACCACATTTGTTCCCCCAAAAATTCCTCACAACATAAATATTGCCATGGATGCTATATACCATTTTATAATTTATGTCATAATACCAAAACTATAATTGAAGAATTATAATTAAAGATATACCCTTCAATTAGTGAGATAATTAACCATACCAATTAGCAAGATAATTAATAATACAAGTTATTGTTAAATATGTTTTTGAAAAGAGAAAATGTGAAATGAAATGAGGAATGAGAATGCCTACTTCCACTATAGTAAATTGTCTTTCTATTAGTATGTTGTTTGAATTAATAAATTCTCTTTCTAATTAGTATGATATTTGAATTAATATGTATAGACAAATATCACTTATGCTTTCACTAATACTTAGTGTTGAATTATATACATATCTATAAAAAAAAAAAAAAAACTTAAATTAATATTTTTAAGGTTATTTCAAGGCATTAATCCATTTATTTATTTAAAAAGGTATTTATTTATTCAAAAAAGTATTGTAGACAATAAAAAAAAATCATAATTTAGTTTATATAGCAAAATTCCAAAAAACCATTTCCTGTATTAGTTAGAGTGAGTCTTTTTTCTTTTAAATAAAACGTTTGTGACTTACTAAATTAACAAAATGTTTAAAAAATGTCTTACATTGTATTTTAGTTCTCAAAATTACCCATGTATACATCCCAACTGCCCCCACACTAACCTATGGCTAAATATTTTTCGATATCTTCCCACAACTAACCCATATTTTGAACCTTAAGTCCTTTAAAAATAAATATTCCACAAAATCCAAACACATAGAAGCTTTGGCTATTATCTTTTTCTATACTAAAATAATATTTCAAAAAAATTAATATATTGTTAAATCTGGTTGAAATAGTAGGCAACTTTCTCCAACCAAACTCTTCTTAATTCTCAATTTATTAAAACTGCAAATTTAAATAAATTATTTTTTTATATATATTTAATTTAATTGTATAGAATCACATTACCAATACTCTTCTTAATCTCAATTTTAAAACTACAAAATTTTTTTTTTTTTTTTTTTTTTTTTTTTTTTTTAAATTAATTTAATTGTAATAGTAATCATTATCATAAACTTTCTGAAATTAAATTAATATGAGTTCCTTTCAAAACATGTTATTACATCATATGTGGAGGGAAAAACTATATTATTACATCATGTTTACAAGACATGTTATTACATCAAATGGGTAGGGAAAAGCTATAATATTACATCACGTTTACAAATTATTATAGGAGGAAGTCACAATATTACATCATGATTACAAATTATTATATCAGGAAGTCATAACATTGCATCATGATTACAATTTATCTCTGAAGACGAAGTCATAATACCCAGAAAGAATATCCTGAGAAGACTAACAACCAGGTCAATGTTTCAATGATTAACAGCATTTACAATATGCGTGAAGAATTAATGCACGCTTAAATGTGACAATGGTAGTTGAATGCACGCTAAATCTGGCAATGGTAGGTGGTTGATGATTGAATTTGGTGAAGGATGATATCAGTCTCTGTCTCTCTTTCATGAGAGACTATTGGCAAGTGAACAACCAGATGACGAAATGCCACACAAATCTTGATAAGTGAAAATAAATATAAATATAAATATAGATATAGATATAGCCTCTGATCTTCATTTCAAAGTTCCTTCTCCACCCATCTGCCAACTTATCGGGTACCCCATGACAGAGTCATGGCGTAAGATGCAGAACAGGGAGAAAGCGTGTGCTCCTCTATATTTTGAGTAATCATGAACTCTTCCTGTGTAAAGAGAACAACGTGGAGCTATCGGAATCAAAGTTACAGTTGATGGAGAAATGAGAATGAGTGGTGAGGAGACCAGCGTAAAGTTGTCTTGGCCAGTGTCACTTTCACTGAAGCTGAAATGGATTTATCATACCTCTTCAACTTTCCAAGACACCATGAAAAACGATGGGGGTGGTGCGATCACATGGGTATCGTGCCGTCTGTTTGTTTCTTTGCTTTTGCTATGTTCATGGTTTTATAATATTATGCATCATTATTAGAGCATCGGTATCGTGCCGTCTGTTTGTTTCTTTGTTTTTGCTCTGTTCATGGTTTTATAATATTATGCATCATTATTAGAGCATAAGCAGAGCGTCATTAAGTGTGATTAATACGTCATTATGCGTGCATTCTGATCTTGTAATTACCACATGATTCTCTTTGTAAGTGGACATTTTTATGTTGATGGTACATTTTTGTTTCACTTCTCTTGGGCATTCCTAGGTTGATTCTAGGTTTTCTTTTCACTTTTTTCCTAACCATTTTGTTGATGGTAGATTTTTGTTTCACCCTTTTCCTAACTATTATGTTGTTGATTGTAGATTTTTGTTTGAACTCTCTCTAACTATTAGATTTTGAAATATTTTCGGAATTTGTGATCTACATAAGTTCAATATCTATGGGCCACTCCACACGATTAACTAAGGGAGCTTAGAGTTTATTTGTTGACTTTGCTAGTTAAGTGAATAAACAAGTACATTTCGGAACTAGAATTGATTTTTGAAATCAATGAAATGATTAAATAGTTGTCTTCTTTTAAATTATTAAGAAAATTAACAATTATTTTTTAGGCAAGAGCATCATTCTACAACAAAGTATGAGGGGATGTATAATTATATTTATATATATAAGGGAAAAAATAATTTGTTTTATGGTTAAAATGTTTATTTGGTTTTATATATATTCTATATAGCATTCAAAAATATAATTTAAACAATGAAAAATTACATATTGTATTTGCATTTTAAAGAAGTTCACACATGAAGAAATTTGATCCCTCTCACTTCAGGTTAAATAGTATTTAAGATAAATCTATGATAATGTACAATAATTCTTACCTACCTATACTGTTTTGCATAATAACTATTGCTAAAATGTTCTAAATAACTCTTGAATCCAAACCTATAGTGTTTTGGATGAATGTAAGCATCTAATTTATATAACTATGCTCGTAAATATTTTGTTTCTAAATGAGTATACATGCCTGCTTTATCTAGGGTTTAACTTGGACGCATACGTCAACATGATCTCATGCTGAAATAACATTTAATTAGATCTTCGCTGAGCCTGTTTATTTAACACTGCCGGTTCATGACTTTGTTTTATTCTCAAAAAGTGGCCTATTGAGTCTGCGTCAGGCCAACTGGCTATCAAGTTGGCATAATCTAATTCAAATATGTTATGGATAAGGTACTGGGATTTTGCCAACCCTCTGTTCTAATTTTGAAAGGGATAAAATGCAATTTAAGCGAGTGGACGTGCAGAAATTTTACAAGTACGGTAGATTGTAATGCAAGATTAGGTTGTTACCTAACTAGGAAAGTGAGTGATGTAGCTTTCGTGTTGTATTCTGGCCACTGAAATGAACTGGGAGAGCTGATCAATTGTCTCTTATGAAATGCAGCATATGAAACTTGGTTTAGAGGCCAATGCTAACCACGGTCTGAATGTGGACTTGCAAAACAGCTTCGTTATGATGGGAAGACCAAAACTATAAGTGTAAGGAAATTTGTGTGGACATATCGAAAAGGCTTGATTTTGTTTTTTAAACATATTCACTTCTTTGGACCGCTAAGAAATGACTATGTCGTACTTTATGCTTCGGCTACACACTCATGCGTACTTTATGCTTGGGCTAACAACTCTTCTCCTACTTTGGCTAACAGCTCTTCTCTACTTTATGCTTTGGCTGGCTAACAAACCTTCTCTTTTGAGTAAGGATAGAGTCTACTTTATGCTTTGGCTAACAAACCTCTTTTGAGTAAGGACAGAGTTAGTGTAGGGATCACTGTGGTATTTCTAGCCACTAGAAAATCATCGTCCCCCTTTCTATGCCCCATCGTGTTGATAAATTTTTTTTTTTAATTATGGGTCCGTGTTGCAAGCTTTGACCCTTTTTTATCCTTCCTTCTCCATTTTTTTTTAATGACAAAAGTGAAAAGGAAAAGAAAATATTACCAAAACAAATCACTATTTTCTCTTTCTATGTTTACCTTCACCTTATTTCACATCTTTCAAACCCATTTTTGGACTTTTTTTCTCCCCACCATGAGCTTGCATCCTTGTAAGCTCCAAAAACCTCCCCCACCATCCATTTCCATCCAATGTGCAATGAGAAAGGAATTCACAACTTCTTTTACATTTGAAAATGGTAGGGACCTTTGCCCAATGGCATTTCCTTTTATTTTTCGTTAAGAGGAAGTCATTTCAGGCATATAGGGAGGAGGGGAAGTGTTTTAGAAAAATTGATTTATGGATACACAAACCCTCTCATTTACTTATAGTCGTCATAGGCAAACCATATGATAAATAGTTATGCTTTTCCTCTTAGATCTAATTCATACAAGCATATTATATAAACATATTGACGAAGAATAACTTACCTTTAACATGAAGGTTGTCTAATGTGTGCTTGGAAAAACTCCCTTTAGCTATAGCTCCTTAAAAAACCCTTCACCTACTCACCTCCACACCCAATAGCTAGTAAACCTTCCTAAAATCCTATGGCATAATAAAATAGAATTGCATGAAAGTATATCTATTCTAATTCCTCAAGTATAGCTTCTGATTGGTAAACTACCATGGATATTCCAATGGACAACTCATCACAAACAAATCTACTAAAATATATTTGTAAATCCAAAATCTACAGTATGAAGGTTACTTTTTCCTTAGATTTTTGGACTTGTTAATTATTGTTTAATGCATGCAATAATAGAAAATGTGAAAAATATAAAGCAAGTAAAAATACAATCATTCACAAGCATAAGAACACGTGACCTGAGAAACCATTTTGCCAGAAAACCCAATTGGAAAGTGAGACCTCTCTTTCTCTAAATGGAAATGGATAAAACTACAAAGTGATATTTGTGGCCCGCAAGTTGTTACAACATACAAACCCTCTTTGTTTTCTTTATATCTATCCACTCTTGGATACTCTACTCATCTATGGAACAAAATGCTCTCAAAAACAATGGAATCTCTTTTCCTCCTAGTGCCCTGATTAGAACACAACACGATATCCTACTAACGGTTACGTTTGAATCCTTCAACCCTTAACTAGAGTTATAATATGGACTCTTCTAGACTATTCTTCATCATGATCATGTGTCTCGACACATTTCCATAAATAACGGGATTGAAGTGGTACCCTCTTGAATCACACTGGTTAAAATAGGAAGATCAACTTTTGAATGGCATAACTTTTGCATACAGATTTTGACTGAGGTCATTCCTACATCGTTGGAAGGTTATCTATGTGTAGAATAGTTTTAGGGGATGCACCACACAAGTGCTAAAATTTTACCACAAAAAATGTCATTTGATGCCTCAAATTGCTATCGAAAGGTTTCAGACCCCAATTTGTTAAACCAAAACTCGCTGGTAAAAAGGGCCTGTGAACTTATTACTCCACTTTTTCCACTTTGAAAGCATCAATACGGATGAAAAATAATATAATGATCCAATCTAGATCATACCTCCCCATTTTGGGGGGATTTTGGTCCCCAAAAGCTTCTACTAAATATGGTGAAAAATTGTTCCTCCACCTTTGCTCAAGTGTACCATTTAGCCTTGCCTCGAAGCTTCTTTTTCAACGCAATCTTCAAAAGGTCATTTTTCCTCTATATTGTAATTAAGAACCCCTTCTACAAAATTGCATCCTCTATCAACTCTACCTAAGCATCCAGTGCCAAATCCTCTATAGAAGATAGGACATGTTCTTCTTCTTGGTCTAGCATGGAAGCCTCATAGATTTATAGATTCTCTACATTCACCATTGAGTATATGCGCATATATGTCGGTAGAATGAGTCTATAGGAATTATCTCCCACCTTATATGCCTTGACTTTCTTCCCAGGACCCTATAGCTTCTCTTTTTCAATTGTAACCATACTTTATCTCCCACCTTGAATGAATTCTCTACTATGTTGTAATCATGCCTAGTCTTGAATTTTTCCAATGATTTCTATAGAGCTCCTATATTTGTAGATGGATCTACCTAACCTTCTTAGAAAAAGAATTTTCCCTTAAGGCATCCCTTGTAATATCCTCTCTCTCTCCTCCTTTCTACCCATTTGCAATATCTAAAGGTGAAGGTGGAAAATATCCAAAGCAAGTTTCAAATGAAAACTTACTAATAGAAATGTAGACTACTATGTTATAGGAGTGTTGTATATACACTAAATTTTCATCCGAAGTCTTTGGATGCTTCTTATTGTATCCCCTAAAAAAATATACCAAACTCTTGTTGACTACTTTTGTTTATCTATATTATCTTAATGGAATTTTATAGACCTCTTCAACTTGATGTTTGTATTCTCCCATAATGAATTCAAAAATTCATTGAGAGATATTATTTCCCTATTTGATATGATGCTCCTTGGTATCCCCATATACACTCAGACTTATCCAAAGAATATTTTTTCTACTTATTTCCCGCTAATGGTCTCTTCATAGGGCATTACAACACACATTTTTCTTAACTTGTCAACTACCATGAACATGAAGTCATGTCCCTTCTTGGTTGTTGGTAAACCTCCTATAAATTCCACGGAAATTCTTTCCGAAGGATGAGTGGGTATAGGTAAGGGATGATATAGAGCCTATTTCCTATTACTAGGCTTGTTGGTACAAAAAATAATGCATCCTCTTATGAACCTAGCTACCTATTCTCACAACGTAGGCCAATACACATAACTATCCATTGCCCAAAATCTTCCCTACAAAAAAGTTCCCTGCAACTTGGAGGTGTAAACTTCTTTCATCAACTGCAATCACTTTAGAAACACATAACGTATCCAACCTATAGAGTAACCTATTTTGGAGATTGTAATCAATTGTGTTATCATCATAGTGCAAACGACTTTGGCTTTGAAACTCTTGAAACACCTATTGAAAGTCATCATCCTTTTTTTATGCCTCTTTATATGTGTTGAAATTTCTATGTCCTCTATGTATGGTATGTCCCCTAGCTAGGAACAAAACACACTAAAGAAGGCCAACACAAAACCACTTTGCATATCAAAAATATAACAACACTGAAATCAACTACAATACATAGATTTATGGCCCAAATATTGACCTTTATTAGTCCATTAATAAAAGAATCATAGGGCTCCCATATTTAGGATCATTAACCTTCAAAACCCCTGATACAAACTAGTAAACATAGTATACAAAATCTAAGGTTTGAGGTCTAATTTTTCATACCCTCATTCTACCCATCACAACGAAGGAAAAATAGATTGAATTAATTTTTGTAGTAGTCATTTTCATTCAACCCTTTCTTTCCTCTTTTCCCTTGATGTACATAGTTTTCCTTTTCTTTGAAAATCACATAGTGGTTAACTCCTTTGGTCAGTTTCCTCTTTCTTCCAACCTAGCAGGCTTCTTAAATAGCTCCTTGATCTTGGGCTAATCTCTTTGGCCCCTAGACACCTTACTGCCTCCTTATCCTACAGGGAATGATTCCTTCCAAATCCTTGTACACTCATTCGTTCATAGTGGACTTATCCCTTTAATTCACTACATTTCAACATCAAATATTTCTATTTATACCTTCTTTTCATGAAAAAAGTTCATATATAACTCATATATTCATCTCTTGTATCCCTCTATCCAATCACAACTTAGCAAGCCTTACTAACTCCTACAACATCCTTCCCACAGGTTGTTAGGGAACTGATCCTCCACATAAGACCCTTGGCTAATTGGTCTTTAAGGTATGAGGACCTCATCCTTCCTGAATGCATTGGCTAAGGGCTTTGGCCCTCTTTAGTTCTACGACCTTAACTTAAAATATATTGTGGCATGAATTAACTTCCTGTCCAAAAAATCGAGGCCTTCCATCCCTCTTCTACTCACAGAACTAAGGAATTTAGCCTTTGTTCTAAGGTTGCAACCCTCTCTAATCACCAAACATAAAATCATCTAGCTAATCCTCCTCAACAACAAATATAAATACTAATTCAACAACCTCTTCTCCTCATCCATCAAATAGACATATCATGGCCGACCTCCTTCTCTTCTTAGACAGAACTCAACTACCTTGTATTTCCTATTGTAACCTAAACAAAGATCCATCCAACCCTATTCTAGGGCTAAGATCTCCCTAATGCAAAAAAACATAAGTAGAACAATCAAAATTTTTCTTAGGAAAGACTAAGCCTTTTCTCTAGAATAGAAATCCTCTATCAAACATTGAACAAAACCTCACATTTTTTCCTCTTTTGGATGAAACTCTTTCCTTATTGCGATTAGGTCACATAGGCATAGATATCTCCAGAAATTGTAGTCCTTCACAAGTTTATGTATTTTGCCTCTCCATGTTCTCTTTATTTATACTTTTCCCTTATGTTATTTACGGAACCCTTGGTCCTTTATATTTTTTCCTACTCAACCATTTAACAAATAATTAGAATATAAAATTAGTTAGCTTAGGTCCAAAACCCACAACTTTGGGTCCAAAACCCACAACTTTGGGTCCAAAACCCCAATAATGGGTGAATTTCCCAACCAACTTCCTTTTGGTGGGTTTTATCCATTTGGAAATACCTTTTGAACTACCCAATTTTCAACACTCCTTATTAGTGAGGAAGGTATTTCCATCACTCCTTGACATCTCCAAATATATGACTTGCATGCCCATGACTGTCCTCACATGGGTCATTAATTTCCTTGCATGGCCATAATTATCCTCATATGTGCCACATCTTCTTTTGTACTAGGCCTAACTTCATATTGCATGGTGCATGATTATCATCACATGCAACATGACTTTTCCTTGCGTGCTCAATAACTATCCTTACATGGGCTACATCTTTCCTTGCCCCGACATGAGTGTTTTCATATGGTTTTTCACTATCCTTTCATGAGATGAAAACTCTACTCTCTCTCTTGAATATGAAGGTTTTAATTCCATTGGGTGGCTAACATTCCTTCGTAGTCTCCCTCTGAAGCTAGATTCCCTTTGAGGCTACACAATCCCCACTTCAGACTCTTCTTTCCCTCTTCTGAAGGAAAACCATTAAAATTGTGTCCTTCCAAAGTCAGTCTCAAGTTGTGGTCGAACACTGAGTCTAATCCACTCTAGACCATTGTAACTCAACTCTGCATGAGTCCTCATCCTCCTAGGCTAGTTACCTCAAGTGCATGTGGCTCCTATGTCGGATGTAAAACTCCACAACCCAATGAACATACTAACTATAATTAACCTGCCATCCACACAGAGCTAGCTCACCCATGCCAAAGCACCTTCTCTGTTTAACCTTCTGCTCCATGTCTAGTAGTTTCACATCTACCACTTAAGTTGCTTCTTATGCACACTCTAATCCACATGATCTTCAAAGTACCTTTGGTACCATGTTGAAATTTCCATGCTCTCTATGTCTTGTATGTTCCCTAACTAAGAACACAACATACTAAAGAATCCCAACACAAAAGTGTTTTGGACAACAGATATATAACAAGTTCGGTGAAATCAACAACAATACACTTGTTATGGCGCAAATATCGATATTTATTAGTCCATTAATAAATTAATCATAAGGCCCCCATACCAAAGATCACGGCCCTTCATAACCCCTAATACAAACTAGTATACATAGTATACCTTCATACCCTCAATCTACCCAACATAACAAAGAAAAAATAGTTTAACTTGTTGTAGTAGTCATTTTCCTTCATCCCTTTCTGTCCTCTTTTCCCTTGATGTACCTGGCTATCCTTTTCCTTGAAAATCACACAGTGATCAACTCCTTTGGTCACTGTCCTCTTGCTTCCCACCTGACAGGCTTCTTAAAAAGATTCTTTAGGCTGGGCTTATCTATTCATCCCTCGGACTGCTTGTTACTTCCTTTTCTCATATGGAATGACTCCTTTCAAATCCTTGTACATTTAGTTTCTCATAATGGACTTATCCCTTCAATTCATTGCATTTATCAGCATAAAATATTGTTGTTCAAACCTCCTTTTATTGAATATACTTCACATATAACTTAACAATTCACCTCTTGTGTCCCTCAGTCTAATCACAACAACAAGCATTACTACCTCCTACAATAGCCTTCCCACAGGTTGTTAGAACTGATGCTCTACATATGACCCTTTTTTTACTAGTCTTTAAGGGCTAAGGACCTCAACTTTCCTTACCATATTGGATGAGGAATTTTCCCTCCCTAGGCCTATGACCTTACCTCATAATAGGTTTTAGCCTTAGCTAGCCTCTTGTACACAAAAATGAGGCCTTTCAACCCTATTCTGCTCATGGATTTGATGCCTTCGACCTTGTTCTAGGGTTGTGACCCTATCTAATCACCAAGCATAAATCTCAGCTAGAAATCCTCTTCAACAAAAGGAAAAAATACTAACTCGGAAGTCTATTCTCCTCATCTACTAGACAAACATACACAACCAACCTCCTCCTCTTCTTATAAAAAACTAGGCTACCTTATCTTTCCTTCTGCAACCTAAACAATGAACTGTTTAACCCTCTTCTAGGGCTTGGATCTCCCTCACAAAAAGTAGAAACATAAGTAGAACCATCAGAATTCTTCTTGGGATAGACTCAACCTCTTCTCAAGAACATAAATTTTCTATCAAACAAAGAACAAACCTCCTATTTCTTGCTCTTTTGGATGTATTTCTCTCCTTGTTGTGGCTAGGTGAAATAGGCTTAAGTTTCTCCACACATTGTAGTCCTTCATAAGTGTGTGCATTTTTCCTCTCCATAGGGTCTCTATTTATACCTTTCTTTTAGGTTATTTAGGGAACCCTTGGTCCTTTACAAATTTTCCCACTCAGTCATTTAACAAATAATTAAAATACAGAAATAGTTAACTTAGGTCTGAAACCCACAATTTTGGTTCCAAAACCCAAACATTGGTTAAGATACCCAACCAACTTCCTTTTGGTGCATTTTCTCCATTTGGAAAGACCTTCTAAACTACCCAATTTTCAATAATATGCATAATGGGTGAAATGATACATGTGCACAAGGGTTCCCAAAGTTGTGACCTTTGATGTGAGTAGCCTTGAAAGCATGTTGTCAAACTTGTTTGTGATTCCCTTCTTATACTAAATCACTAAATGAAACTACTATAAAAATCCCATCCACTTGTAATGCCTTATTTTTTGTAACTTACTATGGGCTTGAAGGTATTGTAGTGGCTAGTGATTTATGTGTATTATTGTTTCCCTTCCTATCATATAGTGTTTCCACTTTTTCATAACTTGCACCAAGGCATAGATCTCCTTGTCATAGGTAGGGTAGTTGAGAACCACCTAATGAAATTCTTCAGAAGTGTAGAATACATGCCTTCCTCCATGCATAAGTACCTCTCCCATAGCATATGCACTCAAATATGTCTCCACTTCAAAGGGTTTTTACAATTTTGGTAATGCTAAAACTAGTTCTTGATTGATCTACTTCTTTAGCTCCTCAAAGACCCTTTGTTGACCCTCTCCCCGCTAGAAACTCCTACCACTCAATATTATGGTTTGGAGTGGTGTTTTTAGTATTTGAAATGAGGATATGAATTTCCTTAGGTATTTTGTTTCTCCAACAATACTCTTGACCTTAGAAACATTAGTAGAAAATGGCCACTTCTTGATGGCCTCCATCATGGCAGAATCTGTCGTAAGCTCTCCTCCACCTATCACATATCCCAAATGCACCATATACTGTTTTTTTAAATAAAATGGATATGGATTTTTGTATTGATTCAATTTGGTTTGAAAGCCAAAATCTTGTACATCTGTTACAAAATCTTCTTCCACATTGTTCAAAAAGGACCAAAGAAAGTTCAAGCTTATATTTCTTTATCTACCGACTATTATTATAATATATTTTTTCTTATAAAGTCTCCAAAAAAGTCCTAATATAAGTACATATTTGCATAACATTTTCTAAAACTTAAATAGGAACCTACCCATCATTATTCTCCCCTGGAACTGGATTGTCATCAACGCCATCCTCTTCCAAGCTAGACTAACTGGGAGAAGAAACCTACTCCACTAATGCCTCCACAAATGTTGTTGTCTTCTAATCAAGTGCCTCATCCAATTACACAGTAAGATCTACAAGCATTTCCTTATTGATTTTTCTTGTCACTACATCAGCAAAAGAACCAACCTTTTGAGCTTGAAGTTTAAAGTATCATATGCTACTTGTAGTTCGTCCAACTTGGTCTATAGTAGACTGATTTTTTTATTTAAGAGCACAATTTGAGCATGACTTTTAGCCTTCCCCATTTTCCATTTCTTGGTAAGCAGAGTCATTATGTACTTTGTGGATGTCATTAGGTAATCCAAATTTTGTTTGAATTCATCCTTCTCAGCACTTGAAAAATCTTCAAAATGGATATCCATACTGCAATCCATCCTCTTATCAAAACTATGGAAAAAACAAACTCTAATTCTTGTGGAAACAAAGATACATAAGATCTCTTCATAATCCTACAAGCCTCCCTTTGTTGATTCATCACTTCACTTACCATATTTATTGTGACAGTCCTCGTCCTGCATTCTCCAACTCATGTAATCAATCAGAGGGATAATTCCTCTGCAACTTTCATCCCACCCCATTAAGTCCAATATCTTAAAGAACATTTTCAACAACTTGATTATGGAAATATAAACTCTCAATGTCCCTCTAAATTTATTAACTAGATAAACTAGCATTCACTTAAAGTTGTCTAATTGAATTCGAATGGGAAATCCAAGTGTAAACGTGCACTCAAATTTCGACAATATGGAGGAGTGACCAAAACATAGGGAAGATAAAATATATAATAGATAAAACATGTTGGATTCTAACAACATAACATAATAAATCCAACCTATTTATTCTTCCTTTAGTGCAAATTAGGATTTTCAGTACCATGAAAATCTGAATTGGTTTTGGCAACATCATGGTAATGTTTTGAAAACTGGACTTCTAACATCTTGAACCATCATTACTTATTCTAGTGAGGCACCTATATTTTCTAATGATTCTACCAATGAGTTATGATGTCCCTTGACATGAAATAATTCAACATCATCAAACTTTTCTAGTGCAAATTTATTCTATGAAAAATGGATGATTGAGATTGCAGTGAGTTCTCTTTAATCTTACACACCTACTAAATAATTAGCGATGAATCTCCAAACACCATTGAATGATGATTTTTTTAAATATTTCCAATTTGATACCTTGCAAAAGAGCTAATAATTCCACCTGTTTATTAGTTTCACTCCCTAATCTCCAAGCATATTGTGTCATTATTTCTTCGTCGAGGAAAAAAATAACCCCTCTCACTCTTTCCTCCCCGATGTTACCTTTTGATGCTCCATAAAAAAATAAGGAAAATATTCCCATGTTGAACCTCCATTTCTAGAATTATTTAGGATCCCTTTGGAGAATATAAGGTTTGTTACCAAATTGGTTGATATTGAAACTACTAGCTTGATTTTGATGATATCCAAGGTTGAGCCATTCCTTCTCACTTGGACACAGATCATCCAGTTCTTTAGGGTCATATCCCCAGGCCATGATTGACTCAAATAAAAATAATATAGCTTTGGAGGATGAGATAATCAGATTTGGTTGGATGTTGTTGAATATTTCTTGGTTTCAGGCTATCCAAAACACCCAACACAAATAATTTCATAAATCCATCCAACATCTCATGGATATAGAAGCTTGATTTCTTAGCCAAGGTATTTTGAGTTTCCTTTGATTGAAAATTTCATACCAGCTCTCCAACATGCTTGATATATCACTCACATTGTGTAAGGTAGTTTTATAGACCTCCAAAGAAAAGGAGAACTGTCGAAAGATGCAAGGGATGTATTATGTTGCCTTCTCACAAAGAACACAATGATATGGACCTTGTATATTCCTTTTTATTTTTATTCTTTTGCAGTCAATACCTTCTCATGTACCAATTCCCAAAAACAAGATTAAGTTGTGGTAGACCTTCCTTATTCCAAATTTCACCCCAATGCTTTTCTGGTGGAGGATGTGGGCATTTTTGAATTAACATTTCATATCATGCTCTAATCGAATAAACATTCTTCTTGTTGCCTATCTATATTCGTTGATCTAACCTTGATGTGACTACTGGAACGAAGCCCTTTAGTGCTTTCATCAATATCAACCAGTGGATCAGAAGGCAAGAGGGGATGTTAGGGAAGTTCCAACCAACCCAATGACCATTTGGATCCCACTATGATATATCAACAATATTTGTGAATCCCTTTGATTTCATGAAATTTTCCAATTCCTTAAAACCTTCTTTCTCATTCATTATAGATGTTGGTGGAATTCAATCGCTCCATAGACTGATGCATGCTCCATTTCTTGTTTGTCATCCCAAGTGGTCAATGATGATAAGGGCCATAACATTGCATAATTTTCAAAGTTTTGATCCCTGGTTCAGCCAAGTTTTTATTTTAAGTCTAATGAAGCTACTCTTATGGAAATACTTATGGATGAAGGCATGCTTCCCCCATTCTTGAGAATCTGAGAGAATGCACCATACTATCTTTTCTCCTAGGGCTAGATTCATAAGTTTCAGATCTTTGGAACTAATCCACCAAAGATTTTGGGCAAAGTCACATTGCTCTAATTAACTGGATGAAATATATTTTCCTTGTTTCCCCACCTTACCATAAAAAATTCCACAGTGCTCGCCAATTTGATGGATTATTCCTTTAGGAGCGAGAAAACCTAAGCCCATATAAAATGGAAGTGATGAAAATACTAATTTAATTAATACTACCTTGCCATCCACATTTAACCATTTTATGTCCCAATATTGGATTCTTTTCCTGATTTTTTTCAATACTATATCCCACTCATCTACATTGGATACCACTAGAGAAATTGAAATTCCTAACTATTTGAACGAACTCCACTCCATTGTAATAGGAAACTCTAATATTCTTGGCAGTATATTCGTTGTCGATTCAACGCAATTCCAACCATATATCTGAATTTTATTTTTAATTACCATCCCTCCAGATAAATCAAGGTACGCATCCAAAATATTTTCGAAGTAAAGGGCTACTATTTTAAGGGATCCCTCAAGAAGAAGGGTGTTTTCTATGAACCAATATTGATTAACTTCTTTGAAATTCCACATAATACGCAATCCCACCAGCTTTCCTTCCCACTGTTATTTTTCCAAGTTCCAAGTCAAACTTCTAGCCATAATAATGTAAAGAGGAGGGGACAGAGGGTAGCCCTACCTAAGCCCCATACAGGCAACAAAAAAACAGGTGGGTAAACCATTAATCAACAACACTATCCAAGTGGATCCAATACATGATTTGATCCACCTTATAAATTCCTTACAAAATTCCAGTTTTTCTAACATCAGGAAAAGAAAAGAATGCCTTACCTGGTCAAAGGCATTGGCCATATCCAATTTGATCACCATACCCGACTCACTAGCCTCCTTACTGGAATGAATTACTTCGTAGACAAGGATAATATTATCTAAGATTTGTCTGTGTTGCATAAAGTCACCTTGATTCTCTGATACGAATTCCAACATAAATTCATCTTTGTTAACATTTTATAGGCTGAATTGCAAACAAATATTGGTTGAAATTGATTCAAGTTCACTAGATTTTATTCTTTGGGGATAAGAGAAAGAAAGGAAAAAATAGTACTACCCCTGATCCTCTCTTTCCTTTGTGTACTATTTAAAATCCGTAATAGATCACTTTTTATCATAATCCAAAATGCTTGGTAAAAGCTTATGGAGAAGCCATCTAGACCTGAAGCTTTTTCTTGATCCAAATACCATATTTCCTCCAAAACTATAGCTTCCCTTATCTCCTTTATGAGAGATAAATAGGTAGAGTCCAAACAAATACAGGGGATACAATGAATACGTTCCCAAATTTGGATAATGTCTATCACTCTATCCTTTTGATATAGGGCCTAGAAATGGAGATAAGCTTCGTTCTTAATATCCTCAAATGTGGTTAACCTTGGCCTTCCTTTAAGGGAGATATCCTTAACCCAATTTTGTCTTTCACGAGATTTGGCATGTTTATGAAAGAAGGAGGTGCTTTGATCTTCAGCGTGAAGCAACAAACTTCAATATTTTAATCACCATAATTCTTGTTCTTTCTTGATTGATGTGTATATTTTCCTTGTCAAGTTTTTTTTCTTTTTCAAGGTGCCAAGGTTCCACATGACAACTTTCAACTAGGCCTTGATAAGTTTCTAATTTCTCCACCATTTCCATTCATTTATGTCCAGGCGACTGGCAGGATTCCTTTAGTCGTTTCCTCAATGTTTGTTTTATATACTTTAATTTTGATTCCCACACAAAGGTGGGTGATCCTGACACTGGGATCCTCTATGCTTGTTTGATTAACTCAACAATTATTTCTTCCTTCAACCATGCATAATTAAATCTAAACATGATCAGACCTAAATATTCCATCTAAGCAAACTTCAATGTGATTAGACGATGTTCATATTCTCCTTGTGCCTTGATTAAAGAAAAGAAATCCAACCCTTTTAGAATCCAACTACTGTGGATTAAGAAACGATCTAATTGGGATGATATAAATATTCCCACTCCTTCTATTTGCCCAAGTGTATTTTTCAAATTTGAGGAGAATGTCCACTAGATCCCATTTTTTCTCAATTTTACCATGTGTTCTTTAAATGCGTCTCGAGTAGGACATCCTCCTCTACTTTCCTCGGATCTCAAAATTGTATTAAAATCCCCTCCCATTATACAATTATTGTGCCAAGATTTCTCCTTAATAGAGATTAGGGAGTCCTATAATGTTGATTTTTCCCCATGGAGCACATGTGCATATCTATTATATATATATATATATATATATATAATATATATATATATAATATATATATATATATATATATATATATATATATATATATATATATATATTTATATATATATATATATATATAATATATATATATATATATATATATATAGATATATTAGAGAGAGAGAGAGAGAGAGAGAGAGAGAGAGAGAGAGAGAGAGAGAGAGAGAGAGAGAGAGAGAGAGAGAGATTGATAATGGGAATTCACTCACTCGTATCCCTTATTTCTAATAGAGTTGCTATCCAAAATTGACATCAGACCAAAGCATACCTAATCCTCCTAACTCTCCTCTCGAGCCTTTCTCTATTCTAATAATGTCTTTCCAAAATATTTGGCTATATTGATTGCTTCATATTCCTCAAGCTTGGTTTCCTTAAGAAAAAGAATTGAAGGCTTCTCCTATTTCACCATGTCTTTAACTGATAGGGATTTTATGGGGCTTCTCAAACCCCTTATGTTCCAAGGTAATACTTTCATCATTATTGGGAGGATTTTGATGGGTAACACCTCCTTATTTTGTTGATTCCACTCCTTTTAAACATTTCGATTGTAGAATATTAGTGATTATTAGTTGTTTTCCTAATTTGTTTTTCACTTTAGCCTCCTTTTGTCAAACTATGTTTTTGGGAGGCTGACCTTGCTTCTTCTTGCCACTCTTTGTTTCATGGTTTCTACCCTCATATTCTCAAATTAAGGTCTACAACGTATTTCATGTCATAACCCTTGTAGATAAGGGACCAAATTCAACATTCCCTGACATGGGAGGAGATATCTCACAATTTCCGATTTGAGCATTTTGAGTTTCTATAGGGGTCAGTTCCAATTGATGTAGATCTAAGTTATTTATGAGATTCGGGACCTCCACTATTTCATTTATCTCCCTATCTATGTGCTCCTCTACTAATGTTAAAAATGTGTTATCATTGATGGCAAAGGTGAACAAGATACAGGCACAAGCAGAGGTGGTTGAAAATATGATCAACTTAAGTATGGTAAGGGAAAAGATGGTGAATTTGCTTAGATTTTGAAGCCATTTCGAGTTAAGGTGATCACTTCAAGTTCTTTTGGGACCCACTCAAATGGATATAGCTATAAAAGAGCATTTCAATGGTATATATAAGTTCCCTGAATCATAATTTATTTCCAAACAAATTCAGGTACCCTCAAAAGTCAAATTCCTGAGTTAATGTTGTAAAAAGGGTAAAATTGATGATATTTTGGCAGTCAGACAAAGTTGGTCGATATTTTTGGTGGAGTTTCTAAATAAAAGAGTTAGGTGAATGTGGTTTGACAACGTAGTGGTGGAAAAAATTCTTATTGGCTAGTGGTGGATCCCTTATAACACTTCAACCTCGACGGAGTTACCATAGTTGTTGGAACAAATTTCATGAAACATTGAATGCCCAGGATGACATTATGGAAGGAGGAGCCAGTAGGTGGAAGCATGCATTGATTTTTCCATAATGTAGCAGGAGGTCCTCTGTTATGCTCTTGACCTGTGATAAATTCTAGAATACCAAATATGCGAAGAAATACAACCCAAAACATATAATAAAATGAGAAAAATAGCAAGTATTTTATTATTCAGAGATAAATGCAATGTTCACTTGCCTCTTCGAGGGGGAAACCTCCAATAGAGTAGAGCTCAATTACAAAATAATACTCGATGATCTTTCCCTTATAACTGTGACTATTTATAGCTAAATGACCTCCAACAACCTAACAACTAGTGGTCCTTTGCATAACATGGGTTAACCACTTTATTTATTAATTATGGCCCATTTGCAACTAACTGTGATCCCTTTCTTAAATGCGGGTCAACCACTTACAATTATTAATACAGGCTTTATTAAATGTTTAACTAAATATGACTATGACTTGACCCTATTGGGTTTATTACATAAATAAAAGGTTTAGGGTTGGACCCTAACATGCCCTCCCCCATCAAAAGAAACCTTGTCCTTGAGGTTGAAGCTATGGAAACTGCTGAAGAATAGTGGTTGGTTCCTAGGTCGCATCTTTTGGAGAGGTGACTTTCCACTTGGCAAGGACTTCCTTTATCATGTGGCCACACAGATGTCTTTCACGAGTATCGAGGACCTATTCTCATTGGAGCCAGAGGGAACCTTCCTCATACAATTTGGGTAGAATGGTTTGAATTTTGCAATTCATCCCTGCCACTTTCTTGAAGCATGATACATGGAAGACCGGATGGATTTTTGAAGTTGGTGGCAAGGCCAGCTTGTAGGCTACTGCTCCTATGCATTGA
This sequence comes from Pinus taeda, assembly GCA_000404065.3. NCBI lineage: Eukaryota > Viridiplantae > Streptophyta > Pinopsida > Pinales > Pinaceae > Pinus > Pinus taeda. The sequence goes on along the minus strand of APFE030642599.1, from coordinate 30,299 downwards.
AGTATTTGATAAGGTCCGTATAATTTTGGAGCTAATTTATGGTAGCGCTTTTCTTTGAGCAATGTTTTCTTATATGGTTGCAACTGCAATAATACTTGATCCCCTTCTTGAAATGTTTGCTCTGAATGATGTTAGTCTTCCTGTGGCTTCATTTGATTTTGAGCTTGATGGAGATTATATTTGAGATGAGCTAGCATGGTAGCATGGTTCTGTAGGAGTTTATCAACTTCTTGCACATTAATGCATCTAGATATATAAGAAATAGGTGAAGGTGGGAGTTGGCCATACACTACTTCATATGGAGTCATCTTGGTGGCTTCATGATAGTTAGTATTATACCACCATTCAACTAAGGTAGCCACTGTACCCATTGATGTTGTTTTTCTGAAGTGAAGAACCTTAGGTATGTTTCCAAACATTTGTTGACTACTTCAGTTTGACCATTGGTTTGGGGATGATAGGTAGTACTTAGTTGGAGTTGGGTGCCTTGTAGCTTGAAAAGTTCTTGCCAAAATTTGCTGGTGAAAGTCGGGTCATGATCAAACACAATGGAAGTTGGCATGGCATGCAGTTTGAAGATTTAGTCCATGAAATCTTGAGCCACAAAAGTGGGGGTAAATGGGTGGGGTAGAGAGAAAAAAATTTCATATTTAGAAAGTCTTTCCACAACTACCATGATGACAAATTTTTTGCTCAACTTTGGGAGACCAGTAACGAAATCCATAGAAACATCCATTGAGACAGAGGCATGTATTGGAAATGGTTGTAAGGTTCTTGGTAACTTGATTGTTTCTCCTTTGTGGCATTGACACACATCACATTCATCTACAAAAGTAAGAATGTCATTTTTCATGCTTGTCCAAAATAAAGAACGATGATTACAAGCATATGTCTTCTGAAAGCCTGCATGCCCTACAATGGGAGATAAGTGAAAGTCTGCCAAAATGTGATATTTGAGGGTGGATGTTGAAGATAAAACTAGTCGGTCCTTGTAGCAAAGAATATCATCCTTCCAAGAGTAGCTGACTGAGGAATTAGGATCTGCTCTCAAGTTATTAATAAGTTGGGAGAGAGAGGAGTGTGAAAACCATTCCTTGCAGGCTTCTTAAATCCAATCTGGTATGGGAAGAGAGATTTATAGCATGGTGCTTTCATCCTCAAATTGGCATGATAAAGAATCCACTACTACATTTTCACACCTTTTCTTGTAAATTATCTCATAATCATATCCCAACATTTTGGCCAACCATTTATTTTGTTTTGGAGAGGATAGATGTTGCTCCAAAAAATATTTTAGGCTTTGATGGTCTATGTAGATTTGGAAATTCTGCCCCAATAAGTATGGTCACTAGGTATCTACTACATGTAAGATGACCATCATCTCTTTCTCATAGGTAGATTGACCGAGATGTTTCCCACTCAGTTGTTGGCTGGTGAAAGCCAAGGGTCGACTTTCCTACATTAAGACAACACCAATACCAGTACCTGAAGCATCACATTCAATCACAAAATATTTGTTGAAGTAGGGTAGTGCCAATACTGGATTGGAACACATGACCTGTTTAAGAGCCACAAATGCTTGTTGTGTTGCATTAGTCCAGAGGAATGAATTTTTCTTGAGAAGGTTAGTGAGAGGTCTAGCAATGTGACCATAATTGTGGACAAATTTCTGGTAGTAGCTACTGAGACCAAAGAATCCCATCAAAATCTTTAAGGTTTTTGGTTGGGGCCAATGACCCACAATGTGTCCCAAATACTCGACTTCTTCCACACTAAAAGAGAACTTGGAAAATTTGATAAATAATTTGTGATTTCGAAGTAGTTGCAAGATCAGGTCTACATGCTAAAGATGTTTTTCTGAGGTTAGGCTGTAGATGAGAATGTCATCAAAGAAAACGAGGACAAATTTTCGAAGATATGGTTTCAGTAGGTGATTCACGAGGCTTTAAAAAGTATATGGATAGTTACAGAGACCAAATGGCATGACCAAGAATTCATAATGGCCTTCATGAGTTCAGAAAGCAGCCTTGGGGATGTCTACTTCTTTCATGTGTATTTGGTGATATCCAAAGCGAAGATCTAGCTTGGTAAAGAATTGAGCACCATATAGTTCATCAAGTAGATCATCAACAATCGAAATAGGGAATTTGTCTTTGAAAGTGAGCTTGTTGAGGGCCTGAAAGATCGAACACATGCACCATTCCTCATCTTTGCTTAGCACCACAACCATGGTGAAGAATAAGGACTGAAGCTAGGATGAATAACACCTACTTCAAGGAGTTCCTTAATGATTTTTTCAATTTCATTCTTTTGGGTGAAAGGATATCGATATGGGCACACATTAGGTGGTTGGGCCCCTGGGACTAAAGGGTTGCTATGATCATATTCACTTCTAGAGGGTGGAAGCACTTTAGGTTTGTCAAATACCTACTGGTGGTAGTCTAAGACCTATTACATCTCATGATGAATATGAAGAGTAGTGGATTTTATGGCCTGGATGGCATTAAACTAGGCGATGACTCCATGATGGCCCTTTTTCAACAACTGTTCCATTCAATGTGAGCTGACGATAGAAGGAGCACCTATCTGGAGTCCACACAGTGTATTAATGTGGTCATTCTGCTTAAAGCTCATATATAGCTCCTAGAAATCCATTGCGATTGGGCCTAGTGTACAAAGCCATTCAGCACCCAAGACAATGTCACAACCACCCATGTTAATCACAAACCTGTGGTTCTTTAGGTGGTAGTCTCCCATCTTAAGTTTAATATTTTTGCAGCGGCCTTCATATTTCATTGTCCCCTTATCATAAATACGGACTTAGAAATTAGAGATTTCCCTTACAAAACAATGAACAACTTCGACGATTCACTTATGGATAAAGTTATGAGTGTTGCCACTATCAATCAATACCACTGCAGGGCAATGTTTAAGAAAGCCTCTGATTTTGAGGGTTTGGGATGCAAAAATTCCCACCAAAGCATGTAGTGAGATAACTGTTTCATCTGGAGTAGTTGTGAGATCATTGTCCTACTGGGTTTCCTCAACTTCGTCCTCTAGTCCCCCAAGGGGTGGGGCTTCCTCAGATGGTTGTGATTAGTAGCATAAATTTAAAAGAATTTTGGTTCCTTGCATTTATAACATGGGGAGTATTTGTCATCATAGTAATAGCATAATCCTTGTTTTCTTCATTCAGTCATTTCTGCTGGAGACACCTTTTGAACCTTAAGTGTTTGTGTAGGGCCCTTACCCTAGGTGGAATTTCCCTTGGCTACGACATTTGGACAAGTAGACTGGGCAGCTAAGGAAAGTTATACCTTGACAACCTTTTTGTAAGTGTTTATTCATGTAGGTGGGTGGTGCATCTAGACATGTGCTTGGATGGCTTCTTTGAGATCACTGATGAAACACTCCAAGTAGAATTCATCTCCTAGACCTTATGTTCTGAAGGCCAATGTCTCAAAGGTTGAAATGTATTCTTTTAGGTGCCTATCTGTTAGAGCTTAGTGAGATGGCCCAAAAAATTAGATTCTCTATCAAAGTAGCCACAAAGGGATTTTGAGAACACGTGCCACGTTATGTTCCCGAGATAACATTTTAGATGCCGCTAGCACCATTTCCATCTTTCTTTGTCCAAGTAAAGGGTTCCCACACGTAGTTTAGTTTGATCATCATGGATATAATTCAGGGTGAAAATTATTCCATTTGTACTACCCATACTGCCGGATTAGAGCCATCAAATTTATACATGTCTATCTTGGGTGTCTGAGGGTGGGAATATTGGTGATTTCCATGGAAGTGAATATGATGGCTAGATTATCCTTCAAGGTGTTCATCAATATTATGTGCCTCCTAATGATACTCCATCATTCTCTTGGTGATGTGTTCAACTGATTTTGAAATGTTGTCTAGTTGTTCCTTGAACGAATCCAACCTTGTTTCAAGGCGCTCGATCTTCTCATTAGCCATGACTTGAGCTCTCGTTTCTACCATACACAGATCTTGGTCACTTGAAGTCACTTCGAAAAAATTTGGTACCACCTAAAAATTGAGGCTGACCAGTGAATGGTACCACTGTGATCAGCTCGTCGTCCTAAATCTTATGGGCTAGGTCTCTTGTAACCATCCAAGGGAAGAAACAAACTCATTTTTTTCTTTTTTTTTACTTCGAATGGAATTTTACTCCCTGTGGATCAATACTATAGTGGCCAAATTCCATAAAACTTGATCCCACCCAATTTCCTACAAAAATTTGTCCTAGACTATAGCAACAACAAGCCTCATTGCGTAGAGTCAGATCTACTTGCGAAACCCCAACTACTGAATGTGAGTTGTACTGTGGCTACAGAATCCCAACTAGTGGATCTGATTGGTGCAACAACTACATAAGCCCAACTACTAGATCTAAATTGTACTGCAATGGTAGAACCCCAACTAGTGGACCTTATTGGTGCAACGGTGATAGAAATCCAATTGCTAGATCCGAATTATACTCTGGCAGTAGAACGTGATATTGAAGATAAGATAATGGGCAACCTTTAGAGAGTTGAGGGAACTATGGTCATAAAGGAGTTTTAGGTGGTACAGATCGTAATATAGATATGGGTCCAACAATATTACTCGGTCCAATCTTTTAGGGTGCTAACTGAGAATCAACCATACGCTTAGACGTACAACCTGACTATCTTATCGTATGTGCGAGTAATCTTCCCGAGTGATGTTCTCAATGTACTATAGTAGCAAGACGGCCGACATATTATCTAAGGCGAGGTTTCAAGGGATCCTAGGGGCTTCCGATACACCCAAAGGGTACATGGAAGTGGATTCCATGCACGGTTCTATCTAATGTGTTACTACTTGAAGGGGTACCCACAGGGGTTACAAGGGAGTCCAACAAGCATGACCACCTCTTGTATTTCCTATATGCATGCCTCCCCAAATCCGCAGATTTATGCGCTCAACAAAAGATCTTGCGGTTTAAAGACGTTGGAACACGTCTCTAGCCTAAAAAACAAAAATTGGAGGTACATTTGGCCCTAGAAAGTGCTCTGATACCACTTGTTATGCTCTTGACCTGTGAGAAATTACAGAATATCAAATAAGCGAAGAAATACAACCCAGAACATAGAATAAAATAAGAAAAAAAACAAGTATTTTATTATTAAGAGATAAATGAAATGTTCACTTACCTCTTTTAGGGGGAAACTTCCAGTAGAGCAGAGTTCGATTACAAAATAAGACTCGATGATCTTTCCCTTCTAACTATGACTATTTATAGCTAAATGACCTCCAACAACCTAACGACTAGTGGTCCTTTGCATAACATGGGTTAACCACTTTATTTGTTAATTATGGCCTGTTTGCAACTAACTGTGGTCCCTTTCTTAAATGCGAGTCAACCACTTACAATTATTAATACGGGCTTTATTGACTCTTTAACTAACTATGACTATGACTCGACCCTATTGGGTTTATTACATAAATAAAGGGGTTAGGGTTGGACCCTAACATCCTCATAGGACAACTCAACCCGGGAGACATTCCCCATAAGTGTTAAGGCATGCACAAAGGAGAGGTAGGTAAGATGATGTAAGCCCAGGAAGATGTGGTAGAGTGGAGGAAAAGGACCAATGGATAGGCAGTTAGATTGACACTATAAAATATTGAATTTAATGGTTTTTTCTTTGAAAATTTTAACAAAGAATCAATGAAAAAAAACAAAAGCCTCAAAACCCTCTATTTCTATGCCCTTGATAGTTGGATGATGTGTGGAGATATTTTATTGGCTCAAGGTGATGAATGTGGAAGACATACTAGCATGATGATGTCAGCATGATGTCAAAACAAGTGATTTGGTGGTATGGACCATGTGACACATGGTATGTGTTTTTGGCGTTTTTAGGTGGTCAAGTGGGCCAAATATGGGTGACACACATCACCACTTTGAAGGAACAACATGGAAAGTATGACACAAACATGATACCATGTGGACATATCATTGTGGAGGCACCATCCTAGAGGTAACATGAAAGAACATATGAAAGTTAGCTTTGGGATGATTAAGCGTTGGGCATATATGGCAGATAGTGTATCATAACAAGTCACCCTGGCTGATTGTTGATTGTTCCATGAATGTTGAAAAGTTCCCACTGGGACCCATGATCTTGGTCCCCAAACCCCAAAAGGTTTTGAAATAGCACAAAAGAGGAAGCTCTCGGTTAACAAGGCTCTGAGGTAGGTGGAATTCCATGATGCCATATGGATCAGAACCAACAACCAAAAATAGAAGGCCCGGGACATGTAATCGCAGATGCATTGTAGCAGAAGAAAATTAAAAGGAACTCAAGGATAAAATGCAGGGAGCTAAGGTGGGAATCGGGAATTTTTTATATGTAGAGTTTGTGACTGAGGACATGGATAAACTACAGAAGAATATAAGCACTCAAGGCTATAGTCAGATGGCACCAACAAAGTTATAATTGGCATTGTTAGGAGCACTTTGGCCTATGTTTGGAAGCTTAGTATGAACATGTTGGCATCATGATAATTTGGAGTGTACACCACATAAAGAGAAACATTACTTTTTTTTTAAAGAGGCACGAACGAGTGGCATGGACATATCTAGAGACAAATTTGGTCGAACAACTAAATTTGGAGAAGCACTGTAATTAAAAGGAACAGAACTAAATCATGTAAAACTTCTTGAATAGAAAAATTGAGCAGCTAAGCTCATTTTTTCAAGCTAAAAAAGGTGAGGAGTGTTTGAAGAATTGGAGAGAATATTTAGATGACTTGACAAAAGTAAGACAAAGAATAAAAAAATATTCATGCAAGCATTAAAGTGAAATTTAATTAAAGTTAAAAGACTAAAAAATGTTAGTCCAAATTCTTTAAAAGCAAAATCGAATTTGCAAGATGGGTGAAATTGTGTTGATTTTTTGTGTATGTGTTGGATTTTTGTTGTTGGTGTGGATGGGGGATTTACTAGTAATTAGAGATTGCTAAAGGTGTTTGTGGTGATTGTTCGAAGTGAAAGATTTAAATTGTTTAAGGAAGTGGCCTTCATGATTTGAGTATGAAAATGATATGAAAGATGAATCATTGAGGTCATGCAAGTAGTAGGTTGCAGATCAAGGTTATAGCTCCTTCTAGTAGTTGTTGGTAAATATTAAGGGGTTGTAGCTCCTTCAAGTAGTAGCTAATAAACTAGGGGTTATGGATCCTTTTAGTTTTAGTTGATAAGTTAGGAAGTAGTATCTTCCTTCTGGTTGTAGCCAGATAACTTTGTAACAACAAGTAGAATATTTCCCTCGTGAAGTAAATTGAAGGAATAATTTTAAGAATCTATGAGTAATATTTGTGCTACTTATGTTGATTCTTTCCATGCTCATCCAAATTAATTTATAAAGTGTTTATTGGTTTCCTAGTATATTGTAAATGCGAAAGAAATTTTTAAAATTACTACAATACTAATTCATCCCCACTCTTAGTATTGTCTTGGTTTATAATAATTGGTATCAGAGAAACCCACATTACTTCATATGACTTTAAAAAATGGAATAAATATCAAGGACCACGGAAAACCGGGAAGGATGATATACCAATAGTGAACCTATGTTCTATGGAACAAACTATGTGTATTGGAAAGTAAGGTTGAAGACCTATATTCAATCACTTGGAGTTGATGTATGGGATGTAGTAGAAGAGAAACATCAAAAGCCTCCAACAAGGATTACTAAATGTTATAAAATGAAGTTCACATGCAATGGTAAAGCTATAAATGGCCTGCCTGCTGGCCTACCTGAATCAAAACTAGTCAAAGTCATGGATTTCTCTACTACAAAATCTATTTGGGACAAGAAGAGTGTTGGCATTATTTATAATTGGTTGTCCTTGATGGAAACTTTCTTGAGAAATGTGTTTTCCTTAATTTCAACTTGTCATATAATGTCACATTCTTGTTATTCCTACCTAGTCCATGTATGGATGATGACTACACAAATTTGTTGAATTATTGCAAATGATATGAATGCTTGTACAAGTGTTGCAAAACCTGACGAAGAGTTTTTGCAAGTTAGTCATTGGTTGGGTTTGAAATAGGTTTAAAATTTTGAAGGTTTAAAAATATATGCTACTTTTCTTCAACAAAGTCAAGCACATATGCTACTTTCCTTAAGCAAAGTTATGCATACATCCTAAAGGTAAAATTACGGATTTGTGCATGCATATAAAATACCTTGAGAATTTTCCATGGTAATCTCCCACGATTTTGTGATGCCGTCTATTTGATTCCATCAACAATTACCAACAACATTTACAAAGGATTTTGTTGTGGTATTGGGAAGGAAAATGGATATACAAGGAGAAGGAGATCAAGGACGTGGGTGTTCATTTTCATGGATTATTCATGTGTGATCTGATATGGAACATGTGTGCAATAGGAGCAAGGAAAATGCTTAGATATGAGAGATCTGAAGGTGTATTGAAAATATAATGGGTATGCTTGATTTATTTTCTTATTACAGGTGTAATTATGGACAAATGTTTAAGTTGGTAACAAATGTAGGAACAATGAGCTATGATATGCAAATATATGATTTGGGTGTGTATGAGGATGCAAAGATCTAGTTTCATTGTCTATGCATATGCAAAGATTTGGTTTGATTGTGTATGAAAATGCATAGATCTATTTTAATTGTGTTTTTAGGTGTTAAGATATGATTTAGTTGTTTATGAAAATGCAAAGATTAGTATGTTGAGGTTGTGTTTGTAGAAAGGTTTTAATGAAAAATGTTCTGAGATATATAAGCAGGCTGTGTTCCTAAATATCATGTACATACATGGATTTGTTTCAGAATAGTCACGTATACAATCTGAATTAATTTGGGTTGATTAAATTAACTTCTTCTTGTTGGTTCCGGTTGATTAATGTCAATTTGATGTATGAGAGTGTTTAAATGATAGTTGTTTTTTTATTGATGTTAATTTTTTGGCTTGGAATTTGGCATCTTGATTAACTTGTTTAAGTTTTGATATCTGTACACTAGTGCTATGCATGAGAGACACATATATAGATGGATCCCTTTTGTGACAATTGTGTATATGTTCTAATCTAATTCTAAAAAGTATGAATTGAATGATTTGTTGTATCATTTGTTGTTTATTGTCAATGATGTCTTCATAAGGACTATGGATTTATTATGACAACATCTAGTTTGTATTGTAAAAGTTGCAAGAGAATATTGGCTTGACTTAATATAAATGAGCAGTATTGGCTTAAAAGATTGATATTTGGCATGGTTAATAGTGGTTTGTTGGCTTGGTATGGCATGATAATATTGACTGTGTTTTTGGATAAGGTTTAATTGGAATCTTGGTATTTAGTAATTGATTTTTTTTCGATGATTCGGTAACTGGTTTGCTTCGGTGATTCAGTAGCTAGTTTGCTTCAATGATTTAGTGATTGGTTTGCTTTAGTGATTTAATAATTTGTTTACTTCAGTGATTGGTTTTCTTCAGTGATTCAGATTTATTTAGTAATTGAGTTGTATTCAGTGTTTTAGTGATTCAGGTGTATTCAGTGATTCATTTGTATCCATCGATTCGATGACTCAATTATACAGTTATTTGGTGATTCAGTTTGGTATTGGTTTGAGCTTATTGTTGGTGTGGGTCCAATTTGAAAATATGATGAAAGGTGGCTTGTATGTTTTTATGTGTGTTTGAGCTAGGTGGATCTAGTATGAAACATTATGAAACATGGTCCACAAGGTGCTGAGGGTTGTAGCCTTCAGTGACGGGCTAGGAGCTCCCTTTCATTAGGAGCCATTAAACAACATTAGGGGGTTGTAGCCCCCTTATAGTGGGTGTTAGAGAACAAGTGGAGGTTGCAACCTTCTGGAGGTAGGAGCGTGAATGATGGTAAGAGTTTGCACAGGTACAAAATTGTAAGAATATTTTGCTTATAATGAAAGAAGAAGACAAATATGATAGCAATGGCGGTTTTCTCCCACATTGGGTTTCCACCTAAAATCCTAGTGTCCTTATGTGTTGATGTGTTGATTATGTTTATTTTTCTCTTAATACTCATTATATTTCATAATGAATTACTACTTAAATAATGATGCAATTGTTAAATTAAATCACCAATGGAAATTATGAAAAATTAATAATATGGATACATACAGTTTTAATTCATTGAAGGCACATATACACACAGGTTATCTAATAACATTAGTGTACATGTTATAAAATTAAATCACAGAGCAATGGAGCACATAAAATATTATGGAAAAAAACAAAGAAACATATAAAACAAGAGAGACACAAATATAGATGGTTCATCCAATTTAGGCTACATCCACAGAGTATCAACCATTCCTTCCTTTTATATTTCTAGAAAAAGTGAAGAGATACAACCTACAGTAGATCTATTATAATTTCCTTTTCACTCTCATATAGCCTCCTCTCTCTTTCTCACTTAGAATAATGATACACAACCAAACTACAATTCCCTCATATAAACAAAGGGTTGCCTTTTAGGGGAAAAAACCCTAAATTAACATAGCTTCTATGGTTAGATCATCCGCCTAATGAACGACTCAGATTGACTATGAAATTACAATATTTGACAAAGAAATTTTTCATCTATTTTTGGCTTTGGGGGTCCACTAGCCCCCACAGCCCTTCGCATGGAGGGATGTACAACCTTTCTGGCATAAACACCCGGTTGAAAACAAGATCTCTGAATCAGGAAGATAATCAAGCTCCACACCCAATAGTATAAAATTTAGAATTTTAAATTGAAGGTTAAAGTGAAATTAAAAATATTGATTCACTGCCCCCACCATAATAATTTTCCTAATAATTGGTATTAGAGCAGGTATCTCTAGTAAAACCTTGATTGCTTGAGAGTGGATCAAGGAAAATGGGAAGGAAGCATAAGAAGGAAAAACAAAGGAAGAGACCAAGCTAGGAAATAAGTGATCATGATGTATCCGATGTCATGGAAATATATGCATTAACAAATCAAGGACAATCAGTTATAGAACAAGACAAATCAGAATGTATGGACAATCAAGGTGTGCTTGTACTTTATGATAATAATTATTAATATTGGAAAGAAAAGATGAAATTTAAGATAATATCCCTCAAATATGATGTTTTACATTTAGTCTGTAATGTTTATAATAAAACTCCACCATTAGGACAAGATCATTAGAATAATAGTCAAGAAATCAATACAATCTTTTGTAACATACCTAATTCAGTATTAGAGAAGGTCATGCATTATGAAAACCACAAAGGAAGTATGGTATAATTTGTATTTCATTCAAAAAGAAGAAGGAAAACATCTAATGGAATATCGCTCATCATGTAAACCAACATGTAGTTATGGTGTTTCAAAAGATGAAAATGATCATGAAACAACTCTTGTTATATCATATAGAGTTACTGATTCAAAAGAAGACATTTTAGAAGTACTTAATCTTAAAATAAAACTTGATTTTTCTTTCAAAAAGGTTAATAGTCTTGAGAATAAGTTGTAGGTATATAAAACACTGATCATGATAAATTGGTAAATACTGTAGCAAAATATAAAAAACTTAACGAAATAAAATGATATTTTGAAGGACTTGAAGCTGAAATCATATCTCTAAGATCATGTTTGGAAAATTAAAACAAATGAAATGAAGAGATACTCCAAGTATTTGAAGAACAAGAAAATGGGCCTAAGGAAGAGATTATCGAATTAAGAATGCAAGTAGAATAGGGAAGATAGTTTGAAGAAGGAATGAGGAAGAAGTATATGGAAAAGGGAGATCAATGTCAAAGACTAGAGGTTGAGGTAAGTATTCTAAAAGGTAAATTAATAGAAAAGGAAAAAAAATTGAAATTCCATGATAACACCAAGATATTGTACAACCTTCTTAACATTCAAAGATCCCCTTCCATCAAATCAGGCCTTGGTTTTAATGAAAAGGTTAAAGGATAATCTAACTCACTAGCTTATTCAAGCAACTTTGCGGATAACAAAGTTGGTAAAGAATTAAGAAGTCAACCAACCTAGCAACCAAGGAAAATGAGCTTTCAAAAGAAGTCAATTTCTCCCGATATTAGAAGTGACAATCCATTCTCTCCTTTGGTAAAATATATGGAATGGTTTATCTATCATACTTTGGAAACATTGCAACAAATTGTAGAAGCATATTGTTCAGACCTCAAGCTAATAGTCTCTCTGTAGGAAGATCATCAGTTATGAGATACTCAAGTTCATTTAAGGGATATTGTTTTACATGCAATGTATTTGGTCACAAATGTATTGATTGTAATAAGAGAAATTTGAAGGAGGAATATTATGATGCCCCCTTCTCTATTCATGTAAGGTGTTATACTTATAACAAGTTTGGGCATGTAGAAAAACAATGTAGGAACATGACAATGGATTCACACAGACAACAAGTATATTCTCTCCAAATCAAGCAAATAGACAAGGAAGTTGAAAAATATGGATCCACCAACACTCCTCATATTAAGCAGAAGGAAGAAAAACAAGTAAGGTGTGGTCTTTCTTTATGCTTATTTGAGGAAGAAGATGAATGGTACATAAACAATGGTTGCTCTCATCACATCTGAAGATACAAAAAAAAATTACTTCTCTCAAGAGAAATAAGGATGGTAAATTTATTCTTGGAAATAGTGCACTGGAAAAGGTTCTTGAAAAAGGTAATGTTAATTTTGATAAGAATAAAGGAGAAACTGATGTATTAATAGTTTAGGGTCTAAAGAAAAATATTCTAAGTATAGGAAAAATCGCTGATAATGGAAAGACAATTGTGTTTACATCAACTAATTGCAAAGTTATAAAAGACACTGGAAGTTGATATCAAAAGGATTTCAAAATGTAGAAACATTAAATGTGCAAAAGAAGAACCCAGGCAAAAATAAGAGGTTTAGCTCATATTCTTCAGATTTAGAGTAAAGGAAGACAATTCCCACTACAATATATTGCAATTAATGCATACTTCTAACAGGGATTGTAGAAGTACATGCAAGGTACACAACCTCATGAAGAAAAGATAATGACTATTAGGTCCATAGGACCAATGGTGTATGATATCAGGGGGTGCTATGCATTTGTATCTTGATGATGATTCCCTATTTTGTGATGATATTATTTTGGTGAATTTTATATTATTGACATTGCATCTGATGAAGTGATTGTGATTACGAATAGACATGACATGTTCATGGGAGTTGTTGCCAGGAAAAATCAACATTTCATATTATGTACATGTTTCTTATGAATGACAGTCACATGTATGCATGGTTCTTGAATTAAACAATCATGTATGTTTCTCTTTGACGATAAATAAAGTGGCACAAAGTCAGGGGGAGCTCGTCCTATGTTTCCAACATTTCATTATTGGAATTATGGTTCTCACATTGGTTTACCGCAGTTTGTTGATGATTCTCTAAGGGAATATATGAAAGAGTATTGGTTCATAATGAGTGATGAGTTTTGGAAAAATATTATTATTGTTGCTGATATGTTTCTTTATTGTTGGTGAGAAGGATATAATGTGATCAGAATTGATGATGAAGAGGTGGCACAGGTTCAAGGGGAGCATATTCTATGCTTATAATGGTTCATTATTGGCATTATGTTTTCTTGAGCATTCCCTATTAAATGATTTTGTCTATGATGAATTCATAATATTGTAATCATTGTTATTTCATTGCTCACTATTGGAAAGTATATGTGCCAATGTCACTATGTCATGGGTTATCTATGGTGCTTGGATTGAATACGATGAAGTTATTGTTATTATTGTTTAAATCTTGATGCACTTGATGATGAGGATGGATATATATTTATATTATTTATTTATATATTTATATTTATTTTATTATATATTCTATCTATATATATATATGCTATGGTCACTATTGATGTTGGTTTATGGCTTGTGATGTTGGAGGTGCTCTTTTTTTCACATATGTTGTTGATGCATGGAGAGAGTATGTTGTTGTATATGTTACCTATGGTATTGTGGTCCATGAGATTGATATGTTTTTTCTTCTTGAGGAGTGTCACTCCTATATATCAAGAGAGTATGCTGACCTTAATGGCATGATGTAAAGTAGATGAGTTGCTTTATTGCCAAACCTTATGTTGCTGCTATTGTTGCTTAGTGATGCTTGGATGCATGGCATATTTGGCCATGTGTCATTGATATTGAAGAGACTGATGCTACACTATGTTATTTGTCTATTTATATATTGATTCTTGATGATAAGGATGTTCATGCTACTATTATGTCATTTATGTTGCTATTGTCAGATGATTATGTTGCAGATGCCTATATGTTGCATGGTGGTTTTGATGATTATCATGGTTTTGCAACAAAAGATACTTCAGTGTTGATATTCCTTTTTATGGTTGTAAATGTCATGTATGTCTCTTGATGTAAAGGTCATGAAAAGAGCCATGTTGTAATCATTTTTTAATGAGGTTGACATAGTGAAAGAACTATCCTCATAACCCTTGTTTCATTTTTTTAACGAGCTTGACACAAGACAAAGAACTATGCTCGACACCCCTTGTTTCATTTTTTAATGAGGTTGACATAGGGACAAACTATCCTCGGCACCCTTATTTCATTTTTTAGCGATCTTGATACAAGACAAGGAAATATGCTCCACACCCCTTGTTTCATTTTTTGAACGAGGTTGACATAGGGACAAACTATCCTCGGGACTCCTTATTTCACTTTTTAAGGAGGTTGACACAAGAAAAGAACTCTCCTTAGATCTTGTTCATGGGTCATATGCAAACATGACTCCCAAGAGATCTTCGTTGGATGGAAGAAGCACGCTCTAGGAGGAACACATGTCATGCCATGTTGTAATCCAACCATTTTTTACTCTGCTTATGTAAAAATGAATCCATACCCAATTTACATCTCATGATTGCCTTTTTTATCCACTGAATTCTGCTAGATGAGCCTTGGTTGTTTCATTCCATCGCCACCATCTCTTTGTCCGATCATATGCTTTCACCTTGTTGTTTTTCCTTTCCTTTGGAACCGCAGTGATGAGTGGTTTTATTAGCCAACCTCTTGACCATTACATGTTTTGAGCAGTTCTACCATTGCCGGAACCAGTTTCTACCCATTATTCCACTCGTTCCTCTAGAACGATTCTCCTTTAAGCTTTTTTCTAACTCGTAAAAGATGAAAATATTACCTAGTATTTTTTCCCTTTTTGACTCGTTAAAGAGAAAAAAAATGGTGGTCCACTTTGAGCTCTTTTCTAACTATATAAACATGAAAGGATCGTTGGACTTTTGTCATTTCGAGTTCGATACTGGTTATGAAACGATGTGTCTTCAATTGCTTTTTTATTTTTTCGGATCGGAGCCACTAATTAAGAAAGGTACTCCTTGATTGTAATGGTCAAGCGGTTCTCTCGAGTATTATTTTATACTTTTTCGGGCTCGAGGGACACAAATTTATGAAAAAGGACCCCCCTAGAGTTTTCTTTTCCATGTCTTTTTCAAACTCTCTAAACATGAAAAATACTCTGAGTTTTACCTATGTCAGACTTGTTGAACACTGATGACATTGGACTCGTCACCATGACGAGACTCGAGCTTCTCCTCTCTAGGGCTCGTTAAACTATTACTAGGTTGGATTCGTCCAAAGGTTGAACTTATATTACAAGCGTATGCTATCCCCTTCAAGCTTGTTTTAAAAAATAATTGGGGTACTTTCCAGTAATGGTGGGGGAAAAATTTGGAAGTCATCATTGGTTATCTACGGCACCTACTCACTCTTGAACATCGACACTTTTGCTTTTTGTCAGGTTGGGATATCCATACATCATCATTTGGCCTTTCGGGGTTTTGGGTTGCCATTTTCCCTTATTCCATCTGATCCATGTTGTCTCTGTCAGACCTCCAATCCCTTGGTACCTAAATGCTGCCACATTCTTGAGTCAAGTGGCCAATATGTTCAAGAGTATAATCCTTCTGCAGTTCACACCCTTACCTCCTCCTTTAATTCTTCGTTTCAGCATCTACCACTTGTTCCTTATCTCGCGTCGTTGATGGGGGAAACATTATGAACCTCTTGGGATGGATTGTCTCCTGTCGACATCAGCTCATTATCCAGGAGATTTTTCTACAGATCCCCTTCGGTAACTTGGAGCTTGCATGACTCAATGGTAGGTTCTTCGTGCCTGACGACAGACTTTCATCTTTGGTCTTCGATTAGGTGATTCCACGAGTGTTCGACTTTAGCTCATTTTTCACACTTAGTGGATTGTATTGGACAGTACCTTGAGAGCCATTGACATTATTGGTGGTTTCTCTTGTGCTTGTTAATGGTTTTCATCGTTGACCTATAATCAAGCGATTTTCTATCATGTTTGACTTCAACATATCTATTCGCATGCTAGAATTTGTACTATGATCGGTTGGGTTTCAAGACCCTGAACTAAGATTACATATGTTCAAGCTGCGTGGATTGGTTTGTGATTACATACATGACTCTTTGGCGGATGGCTGCAACCATACCTGAGTCTTCATGGAGGACTGTGACCATACCTTTATCATTATCATGGTCTTATCAACTGGGTGGCTGCGTCCATACCACAGACCAAGTTTTATATGTCTTTTGGATGGTTGCGCCCATGCCTAAACTACATGTATTTCACTATCAAGGATATCAATTGTACTTGCACCTATAGGATCTTCGAGGTGGTATTCCAGTTCAGATAGTTTTGTAAATAATTTCACCCCTCCCACTCTCTCAGGCTTCATACTTTGGGGGGCATCTATTACACAGTAATTTGTCACTGTCCTCATCTCAGTCCCTCTGCTATGTCATGTGTCAAATAAACATGTCCATATCTTCCCACTCATGCAAGAAGATTAAGAAAATTCTCTCTAATGCTGAAGATTGACCCTTTTTTACTAAGCTCCCACATCGTCGCTAGTAAACCCTTAAAATGCACGATGTTTGTCTATCATGCACTATGTCATTGCGATGTCATTGCTAGTCCCCAATTCATGACCTGCGACGATCCAGATTTGGCAAATTTGTTCCAACAGTCAGCCTTCTGGATGTCTCTAGACCTAGTTGTTGGGTTAGTTTGGGTCACCCTTCCCCCTCTAGGATAGTAGTTATGTCTTTTTTTCTACCTTCCTCGAGGATAATCTGCCTCTCCCTCATTTCATGGAGGCTCCTCCTCCTATAAAATCACTCACCATTGCTATGATCTGCTAGTTTTTTTAGTTCTTTAGTTACTAGTTCTTTTGGTTGGACAGTGCTGCTAGTGCTTTTGAGTTTGATAGATAGCTTTGGTGTGAGTGGGACAAGTGTGGGATTGCTAATAGTTTTTGAGAGGTTATGGAGTGCCCTTAACTTTGCATTAAAGCTTGTGAGTGAGAGAGAGATATTGCTTATTTGGGAGACCCATCCTTGAGAGTGAATGCTTGAAGAAAGATATTGGCTGCAACCTCCAAAAAGGCTTACGACGTTAAGACTTGATTGTAAGCTTTTCTCTTGATTTATTATTAATACAATCAATGATGATTTCCTATGTCTTGTATGTAATTTACTTGATAGCTCATGATTTCTTGACTTTATGAGTAAATAGATCATTGTTGTTTCTCGGTTACGTGCTTTGTCATTGTCTTGTGGTGTTTCAAGTTGATTACTCATTAAAGAGAAGGAAATGGAAGCTGGAGTAGCACAACGGAACTTCATCAACCACCGGTTTGAGGTAGGCCTCCAACGACGACTATTTAAGGGAATCAATTGTTGCTTTGTCTTTGCTGTGACTAGACCCACACTAGGGCTAGAGGGGTTGTCTCTGTCTACAGAGGGAACACTTTCCTACTTCACACTGGCTAACTATGGTGTCCATGTCAAGTTTTTGTGCTACTAAGTGATGGATGTACTCTTGGTGTGCTTTGTCTTCTCCTCTGCATGGCTTGATGTTACGGAGTCTTCAATGGTGTTGGTATTGCAAGATGGTTCAATGCATGTGTTCCTTTCGCTTGATGCTTGATGTCCTTTGTACATCTGTGCAACTGCAATTACATCTCCAGCATGTGTGCTCCTTCCTCATCATGTTCATCATCTCACCATGATCTATCAGTATACTTGTTCCTACAATTCACTCATGATGGGATGACATCAAATCCAAAACCTCCTAGTCTAGAATTATGCATTGTTCTCGTGTTCAAGTGACAAGGAGGGGGGACAAGTCACTGAGACTTCACAAAGAACATCTTAGGCTGGGATGAGGAATTCTAAGGCACAGTCTTCACTATTGGGGAAAATTGTGTAGTGGCCACCAGGAGGAAGAATTGCGCAGTGAAGGAGACCAGTGGCAGCTGTAAGATGGGATCTTCAGGGGTACTTTTGCCTTATTTCTGGAGGGAAGACAAGACAAAATTGCAGAGGACCAGCTAGGAAATTGTGCGCAATTTTGAGAGGGAAGACAAGACAAGGTAGTAGGGGACCAATTGGGTAGCTCTATGCAATTTCCTAGGGGAAGACAAGGCAGAGCAGTAAAGGAATGACTAGGTAGTTTTGTGCAGTTTTAGAGAGCAGTGAGTCCTGGCTAAGGGAGATCACTGGGACGACATCTATGCATAGTTTCTGAGAGTAGTGTAGGACCAGATATCGATGTAATGTAAGGTTCTAATAATAAGGAAGGAGGCTTGATGATTGTTCTTGCGAAATGTGCAGTTGAAATAGGTTGTGAGGTAGTTTCTGCACAGTTCTAGGAAGGAAGACAGTTGCCCATTCCTGGGATTGCACAATGCAACTAGTCGAGAGAACAATCTCAAGCACTGTGCAATTCCAAGAGACAAAGCAACACTACTAAGGGATGATACTACATAATTCAGCTCAGTCGGGGTTCGATGAAGTGAAGTTGTTCCGTCAAGAGATTTTCAGGAAAATGGATAAGTGTGAAAGGAAAGTGAACTCGTGAATACTTGACATTGTGATCACACACTTATCATAATTCAACAACATGATGAAACTAACCACCGGGATAACATAGAAAAGCATGACCCTCTGTGGGACTGTCTAGGGCTAAAATACATAAGTGTGACACTTTAGATAGACTTTTGGATGACCGTGATGATCTGTTGGGAGCGGGATCCCCCAAGGGAAGTTCTGGGGCTAAAATCCCATGTTTGAGTCAAATTTTGTAATAAATTTGTAAGGTCTCCACATTTTGTGGTCACAGAGCGTGAAAGTATCATGTGTCATGAAGGGTCATCTAGCCTTAGTTTTGTAAAGTAAAGTTAGATGTAAGAGATCTACCCATGGTTCGTGGTCCATGGGATTGTGCAAAAAGAGCTAATCTCTAAGTAGTTTTAGAGATAGACAATGTAAGAGAGTCATAGCTCTAAAGCAAGAAGTCTAAGTCTTGGGTCGTAGCATAGATAGAGGCTCTACAGCTAAGTGCGCAAAGGCCTACGGTAGAAGTTCGCAGCTTAGTGTGTAGACCCCTGCAGCTGTGTGCACAGGGAGAACATAGTTTTGTAAGCACTTGGAAGATATCAATAAAGAGATATATTTGGCAATTCCTACGTCTTTGTTTTGTTAATGCATCTTGACATCTTATCTATGAACTTCCTTTATTATGCTTATGTGATGCATGAGTGAATGAAATTACATTGAAGGCTATTACAATTATCTGTTTACATGATGTTAACTATAATTAATTGATAAGATAAGCAAGTCACTTAGATTAATTGGGGAATCGGCATGGCATGCTGCTATAGCACTGTGAAAGTACTTGAGCAATAGGCTAGCGATATGTGAAGGTCGATCATACCCTTTTGTGGAGGTATTTAAGGACAAAATAAAGGGCTCATATTGCAAGCCCTAGAGCAAAGTGACTTGCACAAAGTTAGGGATAGAGGGAATCAAATGACATCACAACCATCTTAGGGTGAGGAAAATTGGTTCCATCATCCCTCCATACTACTTCAGGTGAGACTTCGGTTCATGCTCTATGGCTTGATGCTGAAAGGGCCAGTGGTGTAGGGATTTATTTGGCTAATTAATGTTGAACCTGGGTCAGACCCTCTCAGGCAAACAAATAGTTCTGTTGCCTAAAATGGAATCTGCATAAGAGATGTGTGATGTCATATCACTAGAATCCATCTAAGAAGGAGATAGGAGACTAGAACAGGAGAACAGAAACCCGCGACTAACAAAGGAATAGTGGTTGGACAGATACCTATATACAGAGATCCACGAGATCTTTTTATGCTCCTTCCCTATTGAGCTAAATGAGTGGATTGCGAAGCTAGCAGATAGCCAAGGAAGGTGGAAACTTGACGGTCCTATTGTTTGGACCCTAGAGCTAATACAAAAATTGGAAGCATCTGAGGACAAGATCGCCCGTGTTGTCGATCATTGGCTTGATGGCATCATAGAAAGATTTGTGACTAAATTCATGATCAACACCTCTGTCAGCTACAACGAGGTGGAGTGGTGCTTATTCAAAGGACCGTGAGGTAAGTATGTAAAATATTTGAATACCTGGATTAAAATGCTATTGTGTGAAAAATGGGTTATGCAGCTACCTTAGTGTTTGGAACTACATGAAGTGGAAAAACTTACATGAACGAAGGAAAAAAGGGTCTGGAGTATAGTCCATTGATTTCACGTCTGCGAGGTGATGAAGAAGAGATAGTAAAGGTTTCTCCACGAAGTGCTATTCATTTAATAAGGCAAGGATTCCCGCAAATACCACCTCCACCCACACCACCTCCGACCTCACCACCATCGCCTCCAACTTCACCCATACCACCTCCACCTCCACCACAGTTCAGAATGGCAAATACAATGAAGCTACCTTTGTTCAAAGGCTTGGGAAATGAGGACCCAGACCAATTCTGGTTTGTTGTGAGGGTTGTATGGGAAGCTCAAGGTGTTACAGATGATCATATAAAGAACGCAACAATCGTTAGTGCTCTGCAAGATCGCGCGCTAACCTAGTATATTAAGTACTCTAATTAGAACCCCAACGCTGGAGTGGAAAACATCTAGACATCATTGAATAGAGAATTCAGTAGGTCTAAATCTGAGGCACAGTCAATTGTGGGATTCAAAGATATCATGATGCAACTAGGCTAGACACCTTAGGAACTAGATCAGAGGTTGAAGTGTACAATCCATGAAGCCAACATGAAATTGACAGAGGGACAACATTGAGAGTGGTTTATGGCTTCACTACTGCCACACTTAAGGGTCACACTGTCATAGTAGAAGATAACAACTCAAGAAGAGGCCTTGGATATTTCCATGAGACTACATGAGACTCTGATGCAAGATCCAAATCTGAGGGTCCAACAGATCCATGCACAGTTGAAGAATCTATGCCTTGAGATGCAACATCTAAAGAAGGATAGGACAGTTCAACCGAAGGTGAGCGAGGAAGTATGGTGCTTGAAATGCAAGAGTGAGGGGCATGACAAGGACCATTGTCTGGTCTTTGTGAACTATATTGCAAGAGGGGGACCAATGCTTTTAAGACCATAAGCTCAAGCTGGACCTAGCGCGGGGCCTGCATTGTGGTGTGCTATTTGTCAAGTAGTAGGAAAAAATGCCATGGATAACTATCATTTGTTGCAGAAGTTTGTACAGGCACCGCAACAGCTATTCTGCAACTTTTGTAGGTTCGTAGGGCATGATGAGAATAATTGCAGGAGTTATGAATTAATGATGGCTAGAACTCCTACCTATAGGGTTCAGGTAGAAATGTGCCCCCTGACCAGAGTGCAGGGATGGCACGGATAGGATTTCAGGGGCGTGAATGGGGTCGAGGTGGCGGAGGACCTGGTAGAGATCGAGGACAATTGATTTTATACAATTGTGGAGGACTAGGGCACTATGCCCGCAATTACACTAACCCAACACGTTCGTTGTGAAATTATTTCACAATGTTTGATCATGAAACGTAAGACTATCCTACGCTGATAGCTAGGATACGTGACAAAGGGAAACTACCACCTCTGCTGACTCAGAACCTACAAATGATGAGGTTTGAGCCATGTGAAGAAGATCCAAAATGTAAATATATTTCTCAGAAGTTGAATCACGACAGGAGATGACAAGGGGAAATAGCTAAAAGACAGTACATGGGTTCGCAAAGTTTCGATGAAGGAGGTTGAGTTCAATTTGGAATGCGCACATGAAACCTTCATGGAAGCTATGAAGAGATTCACTGAGGCCTCACCTTAAGAAGGAAGGATAAGCCTGAGTAGGAGATGGATCCCTCTATGCTCACAACTTTCTTGGAGACTTGTATGAAGTTACTACGTGATAGTAAGGCTGTGAAAGGGTTACAAGAGCTCATCAATAGATGCACTACAACCACGCTCGGTGAGCCACACATAGTACGAAAGATTGGCAAGAACAAAAAACGAACGAGATGGGAGATGAGAATGATTGTACAGATAGGATATTATGAAATGGATCAGGTTATTTTGGACCTGGGGTTAGATGTGAATGCACTACCGAAGTAGACTTGGGAACAGATGGGGAGATCCATGCTGCAATGGTCTTTGATTCAGCTAAGGATGGCCAATCAACAGAAGATCATCCCCATGGGGTGGTTATAGGGGGTGACTATGGATATTGAGGGAGAGAGCACGCTAGCTGATTTTGAAGTGATAGAGATAGTGGATAATAACAATCCCTATCCTACGCTCTTAGGAATTGACTAGGCCATTGATATGAATGGGGTAATCAATCTAAAGAAGCGAAAGATGATCTTTGAGAAGAAATTGCTACGCGTAATAGTACCTCTAGACCCTACTAAAGGATCGTGCTATACTAAACCAGTATGCGATTATAAGAGTGATAACGATTTGGACTATATCTCTAAGATAACAACAAGATTGGATGAATCCCACTGCGGGTGGACAAACTACATGGGATCATGAGAGTTCTTGCACTTCAGACTATGATGAAGAGTTAGAGTGCTGACAAAACCGATTACATGAAGTGACTACACTGAACTGCAACATGATGACCCGATCGCTGCACTGTGTGTCCTCATAGGTAAGAAATTTGCCTATTTATGATGATCTGAATGAGGTAGATATCTTTTTGGATGCATTCAAAAGGGAGGTACCAGAAAAGAAGTGCTTCCAGGCATTGTACTAGGCACTGCTCGCTAGACCTACAAGATGGTAGGGTACACATAAGGGAAGCTTTGATGATTGGTGCGAATGTAGGAGGATCATGAGAACATGATTCAAGAAGCCTAAGATGCGAATGACAGACAAGTATGATGGGCAGGATGATCTGTGCACGCACTTGGCCAAATGGACCCAGGATTATGGAGAAAATCCCCAACCTGAGTGGTGCACTTGTTTTATCACACCCTGGATATTGTCCTAATGAACTGGTATGTAGAAACCGAGCTCCACCATAGGACAAGGTAATGGGATATCCTGCGTGAGGGATTCATAATGACACTTAGTTTTGAGGACGAGTTTGATAGTATTGATGAAGTGCTAAAAGAGGTGAAAGCAACAATCTTTAGGATACCACAAGATCCTTTAGAATTGATTCAACCTGAATGGGCTACTCAGCTCATTCACGCACTAGAGTGTTATAATTTAACTACTGAAGAAGAGGACAAGGATCTGCAGAAGATTAACATTATGGAAATAGAGGGTCACTGCAAGGTTGAAGGACCACAGATTGAGAACCCTGATATAACTGCACCATTGAAAACAAAACAATTAAACTTTGGTACGGAGGCATAACCCAAATTCGTGAAGATTGGAGACTACTGGGACAACGTTATGGTGGATAAGTTAACTGAATTTCTCCGAGAATACCAGGATTTATTCCCTAACAAGTTTACAGATCTGAAGGGGATAATCTGGGATACAGGAATGATGAAGATTGAATTGAAGCTCGACGTGAAGCTGGTTAAACAAAGACCTTATCATTTCAATCCAATGTATAAGGAGAAGGTCTGCTTAGAGTTAGAAAAGATGCTCATGGTAGGCATCATTGAGCCTGTGGAAGAATCTAACTAGGTAAGCCCAATGGTGGTACAAGAGAAAAAGTAGAAGGATGAAATAAGGATATGCTTGGATCTCAGAAATTTGAATGACGCTTGTGTACATGATCCTTTCCCAACTCCATTCACTGATGAAGTGTTGGACAATGTAGGTGGTCAAGAAGCATATTCCTTCATTGATGGGTTCTTTGGGTGCCACCAAATCAAAATCACATTGGAGGATAGGAGCAAGACAACCTTCGCAACTGAGTGAGGTTGTTTTCAGTACACTATAATGTTGTTTGGATTGAAGAATGTGCTTGTGATCTTCTCATACATAGTTGTGGCTACTTTCAACGAATTTATTCATAAGTTCCTGGAAGTATATTTTGATGAATAGATCATGTTTGGGATGGTTAAATACCATGTAGCAAGCCTACGCCTGATGCTAGATACTTGTCGAAGATACCAAATTGTGCTCAATCTCAAGAAGTGTCTGTTTTGTGTTCCTTTTGGGAACTTGTTGGGGCATGTGGTTTACAGACAGGAACTCATGGTAGACCCCACGAAGATCGTGGTCATAATAAACTTGGAAGTGCCGAGGAGTGTGAAATACTTGTGTGCTACCCTGGGACATACGAGAAATTACAGAAAGTTTATCAAAGGCTATGCCTAGATCACCGCACCTATGGAGAAATTATTGCAGAAGGATGTCACATTCTATTGGAACGATGACTATGAGAAGAGCTTGGATATATTGAAAGAAAAGATGGTCACCGTGTTGATTCTAGTCTTCCCAAATTCGAAAAAGGAGTTTCATGTACATGTCGACGCGTCATGTATAGTGCTGGGAGCAGTACTGACATAGGCTGGCGGAGAAGGCTTGGACCATCCTATCACGTTCGCAAGCCGAATATTATCTAAAGCAGAGAATAACTATTCCACTAGCGAACACGAAGGGTTAGCTATGGTGTATGCACTCTAGAAGTTTAGGCACTACTTGCTGGGAGGCCATGTGAAGATGTATACAGATCACTCCGTGCTGAAGTACCTGGTCAATAAGTCTATGTTGGGGGGGAAGAATCTACAGGTGGCTGTTATTGTTCCAGGAGTATGATTTTGAATTTATTGTGAAGCCTAGATGACTGAACACAGGACCAGACCATCTGTCACACATCGAAACAGGGGAAGAGCCCACTAATTTGGAGGAGGGATTGCCTGACATATAGCTATTTGTAGTGTGCATCACGGATGGTCATTTTGAGGATATAATACATTTCCTAATGACATGTACTACACTAGAAGGATACACTATCCATCAAAAGAAGGAATTAGTGGTGCATGTGGCAAATTTCGCTGTGATTGCTTGGCATCTGTACAAGTTGGGGATTGATAAGATATTGTGACGGTATGTACCTGATTTCGAAAGAAGCATCATCCTCAGGGACACTCATGGGGGTGTTGCGAGAGGACATTATGCAGGGAGAGCAACTGCATAGAAGATTCTATGTGCAGCGTTGTGGTGGCCAACCCTTCATAAGGACTCAGAAGCGTATTGCAAGGCATGAGATGTATGTCAAAGGACTAGTAGGTAATCATAGAGGGATGAGATGCCTTTTAATCCTTAGATTATGCTACAATCCTTTGAGAAATTGGCAATAGACTTTGTGGGCCCCATTCAACCTCAAGGAAAGATGAGAGCGTGGTACATTATCACCTTGATGGAGTATTTGACTCGTTGGGTGGAGGCACATCCTGTGAAGGATTACATAGGCACAACTATTGCAAAATTCCTCTTCAAGCATGTATTGACGTGATTTGGATGTTTGATTATCTTGATGAATGATCACAATGTGCACTTCCTAAATGAGACGATCAACGCGCTGATAGAGGAATTTCGGTTATACCACCGAAAGAGCACACCTTATCACCCACAAGCTAATGGGATAGTGGAGGCATTCAAAAAATTGCTTGAAACTACACTAACCAAGGTTTTCAATGCTCAGCGAAGTTATTGGGACTTATGCATACCTGCAGTACTATGGGCTTATCGAATGACATGCAAAACTTTGACTGGAAAAACCCCCTTCAGGTTTGTTTATGGGGTTGAAGAAGTAATTCCAATGGAATACATCATGCCTAGTTTGTTCATAACAGTGCTCATAGGTATGATGGATCACAGAGCCCTAGAGGAAAGGCTCACACAGCTGGATGAACTTGTGGAAGAGAGATTTCTAGCTGGATTTCTCAAATAGGTCCAAAACTAGCGCGAAAAGGCATGGCATGATCGACACATTAAGTTTCACACATTTAAGGTAATGACCTGGTTTTGATATATGATAGTAAGTTTGATAAATTTCCAGGGAAATTTAGGATGCACTGGTTAAGGCCCTATGTCATTAAGGAAATTACCAATGGAGGAGTGGTATGACTAGTCAAATTAAATGGAGAACCTTCCTAGGAAAGGTGAATGGCAGTCCCTTGAAACCATACATGGGCGGTCCGGCCATGTGACTATGATGGTAGCACAATCTTAGCCTTTGTTATAGATCCATTTGGGCATATCAACCCCAACTTACAGATTGATACTATTAGGGCTCACCAACCCCTAGTGCATTTGTTACATGCCCTAAAGAAGTTAGTCATCAAAATGCCTTACTTCCAAAGAAGTTCCATCACTAAAAACATGCAAAAATTACCTCTAAGAATATCATTGTAGGTAGGCCTTCATTAGGGTGCACTGTAATGCAAACCATACACTATCAGGGTGCTATGTAGTGCACTTGGTCCCTCTTTGGCCTGTGCTGAGCGAACTTGACCAAATTTCTATGAGGGTTTGAAGATTCCTTATCCATTGGAAGCCTCTAGAAGTTTCTCAATGCCACATTCTCCTTTGAGTTCCCATTTGGATGATAAAGGGAATTAGGAAACATCAAACCCCTATCCCTTCTTCCATGGAACTGATTTCTAAATTTAGAAAGGCATTCATGAACACCATTGATGGCATAACCTCCTTCACTCACCTATAAATAAATCTCTCATCTAAGAGGTCAGGGCCTGAAAAATATTGAGTTGTAAGGAGATGTTGTTGATATGAAATTAGAATTGAGTGCACGTATTGTAATAGTGTTGGAGTGTCTTGCTTGTCATGAGGTGATGAAGGATTGAATTGGAAGGATGACACTGGATCAAGCTCATATGGGTTGTAATATTTCCTCTTATCAATAAAGCTTTCAAGACCTTTTCCTTATGCTTGTGTTATATGTTAATGCTTTCATATGTATATCATGTTTTTGATTCCATGTTATTTATAAGAAATAGATCATTATGATTTGATGGGTTTTTGTTTCTATGATTGTGCAGGTACTTTCAAAGTGGCTTAAGTATGGGAAGGAGCAGCAAAATCGGTCAAGGGAGACTAGGAGCTAGCGAAAACTACAAGTAGGTTTCTCTACATGTTGGCTACTTCTGGCCAACCATATTCAAAGATCGCATTCTTGCCATCAGAAGTTGCCATGTTTGCCAAGTATTTGACCGTAAAACCAGATTACCACCTACACCACTACATCTAGTCATTGTTGTTGGCCTATTCTCAAAATTGGGCATTGAATTTATGACATGTAACCCCACATCGGCTGGGGGGCATGGGTATACGTTGGGTCCCTATAATAATAGTGATTACTCCATTACTAATGTAGTTGTACCCATTATTAATATTATTGTGCCCCTATTATTGATCCAGGTGGA
>APFE030642574.1:6339-28681 GCA_000404065.3 Pinus taeda | reverse complement strand
GTAACTTGTAATTCTGGAACATTTACTGTGGTAAGAAATTGTATGAGTGGTGACTTGTTATCACTAAATGACATTATTTAATTATGAGAATGGATATATTAGATTATTTTTACATGTGTATATTCATGAAATGCTGGCAGCCTCCTGGAGGAGGATTTTCTATTAAAAGAAAATAAAATCAGTTATGAAACGGAAGTAACTGCTTCTCACCCAAGGAAAAGTCCTGGGAGGAAAACCTCTGGGCTGTTGATGAACAGACAGAGAGGAATTCCATGGAGAGAGCAGGGGGAGAAAAGAGGTTAAGTCTGGTAGTGACCAGATAACCGAGCACAGTAGTGCAGGAGTCTTGTTGAGGGCTGCAGGCCTGCAAGACGGCTCGGGGGGAGAATCCAACGTGAACTGGATCTCAAGGTTGGGAGGATAAGAGCAAATTAAATGCAGGTGACCTCTGGAAGTAGGAACACCGGTAGCAGGCTATCCAGGTACGCATTTTCTAACAAAACTATAGAATAAAGAGCAGGTACTAAGGGTGTACAGACCAAGTTCGGCTATCTGTGTTTCTTTTCAATAGTTAATGGTAGTTGTTATAAAAGAACAATGCATACAGTTTCAGAGACATCTGTAGGTTAATGTTTACAAATGTGGCCATCTTTTTAGCTGCAGTAATAAACTGGGTTGTTTAGAGATAAATGCTCATAACAGAGTCAAACCCTAGGGGCGGTATGAGAGACCGCAGTAGTTAATCAAATAATAAGAAGGAAAGAATCTAAACAGAACCCTTGGTTAAGGAACGGTGCTGAGTTAAGCATGCTGGCAAAGCTTGACAGCTACCAGACCCTAATCAGACCAGTCAAGAACCAGCGCGGAACCCGCGCTTAAATATAACAATAATGCTGTATAACCACAGAGATATAGCATAACTAATAATGCTGTATAAGTCACGGAGATATATCGTAATCAACAACACTGTGTAAATCAAAGGGATACGGCATAAATATTATTGTTGTATAGACAAGCATTAATGCGTAAATAACAATACTGTGTAAACCCAAGCGGAACTGTTATATATTGATGCTAAGAAAACTTAAGAAATAATATGCGGAAGCTAGTGCCGTATGAACCTAGCAAATAATAAATGAAATAATGCTGTAAACAAAAGATTGACAAGAAGATTATCACGGCGTAAGCATAGATACAATATCAAGTCGCTGTCGAAGATTTGCCTCATAGGTAACCAAGACTGACGGAAAACAGTTAGCATTTCACCCTGTAAGTTAAGCTTATAGGAAGAAATTCCCAGATTACGAAGATGAGGCTAACGTTAACAGAAACATGAAGCTAAACAATATATGTATATATAACAGACCCCGACAAATACCGGTTATGATAATAACTGTGTACGCGGAAGAGGGTTGTCAATACATTCAGATATTGAATGCAAGACTTCCCTTAAAGCCGCATTAAGCAATATGAAATGTATAAAGATTTCAGACGAAAATGAATACATGCAAAACCAAACCTGTAAGATTTGAGCTATTTCTGTAAGAAAAGCATGACTGTCTCATAAACCCTTTAGGGTAGCATTGCACAGTTAAGCGAAGGAAGAACGATAACAATGGAATGGTAAATTATTTCACAGCAACTGGCGGTACAAGACAGAACCAACCATCAAATATATGGACAAAATATGTGAACAAAGAGCAGTGTATTCATTTAAACAAAAGGCGAACTGATAACACAGTTTTATAAGGAGTCCTGTCAAATATTAAAGAGTGTATAGAACCAAACAAAACAATACAACCGTATTGAAGCATTGCTGCTTAAGGAACTGTAGATAGCTCTGAGAGAGCTTTTAAAGTATACATACAAGCTTCGACACTGTCACACCATAACTGGAGACCAGAGTCATTATTAAATATACATTAAATGGACGGCATGGAAGCCATAAATAAACCCTAGCTAAACCCTATCAGTTAACGCAGTACAGGTCCCGGCAAGAGGAGGCCACCTGCGAATGTAACAAGGGTTCGAAGAAATAATAACCAGACCTGAGACATGTAAGTAAAAGGGTCATGAGCCACGCCTCAAACCAGAGAATGATGCCTTACCTTCTCAAATAAACCTCACTTTCTAAGACAAACTATAAGAGCGAAATGAGCATACCTGTGAAGCTTGAAGACGGCAAAACCCTTGCAAGCAGTAGGAGACTGCGAACAGCCGACCCACCTGCACATTGAGAACTTACGGTAAACAAACTAGAACAGTCGAAAAATCAAATGGCTTCAAGGAGTACGCAATACATGACTGTAAATAAATACCAGGTGTGAAAACGTGGAGAGGTTAATACCTGAACAACAGGGTAGTGCAAAGGCAGTTGACAAGCTGAGGAAGCGCTCAGCTGAGGCGGTAGCGAACAAATGAGTTGATCCGAAGAACCCGGCATCTTAAGTATTGGTGGCCAAACCCTTAAGCTGATCTGAGCCACACGATGGGTCAGAGAGATCTCCATCGTCCATCAGAGCGGGAAAAACCTGGCGCGGAAACCACAGTGGGTCAACCACATGGTTTCATGTGAAATCATGCCACTTGGATAGGAGGGAATGAGCTGGCTTAATATCCGTTCACCATCTGGCGTTTAATCGAATTAAGCGGGTTGGGTAAACGACTAATGTTAACCATAAGAATTATGTCCATGTGTTTATGTGCAGGTGATAACACAAGTTCAGTGGGGTAGACACATAATAAAGGTTATGTATGTGTATACAAGCGCTTAGACCTGGTTAAATACTTAGGTTGGTTTCTTATCGTAGGGGTGGGTTCATGAGTTGACCACCATTATCATTAAAAAAAAAAAATTATAATGTTACTGTTATGCATATTATGTTAAAAAGGTCGTGACAATGTGGTATCAGAGCCGAGGTTTCAAAACTGTGGCCTCTGGAGCAGTGAAGCCCAGCTGTAAAAAAAAAAAAAAAATAGCATATAAGAAGAAGTAATAAATGCAACTAAATTGATTTCTTGTCTATCAATTAGGAAATCAATACAGAAACAACAATCTGCTAGCAGTCAACAAGTAAGATGGAGGAAATGCAGGGCGTCCCTCAGGAAAATCCAGAGCTGTGGATACAGCTTGGTGCTGAGACACGCAGTACCAATCTGGCAATATTGCAGACTGTTCAAGAGCTGAAAAGTGAGATGGCGCGTCTGCGAGAAGACAACGTGCGATTAATAGTGGAGCAGGAAAGAATATTAAAGAGTCTGTCAGACAAACAAAATCCACCATTAACCAATCCCAGTGCGGAACAGCAAAGTGGAACTGAAGAACGGGATTACGCACCTGAAATTTTAGAGGAGAAGGAAGACCATTCTGACAATGTACTGGAACAGCAGACCTCAAAGAGACAGAAAATGGAATTACAGGGAGAATTCCGGAAAATCAAACCTCCACTTTTCGATGGAGAGCAGGAAGAAGCGGCAGAGGCTTGGTTAATTAACATTAACAAGTATTTCCAATTGTATGAATATGACAGAAATCTGAAGGCGCGGCTGGCCATTTTCTAGCTACAGGGTAAAGCAACCTTGTGGTGGGAAGAAATTAAAATTGTAAAAGGAGTGAGTGAACAGAACATCACTTGGGAAAAGTTCCAGAAATACTTTAAGGAGAGATATTTAACCGAGCGTTTTTATGATGAGAAGGCACGAGAATTCCATGATTTACGACTGGGACAACAGTCCATGGATGAATTCATTAACCGCTTCACTTCCCTGCTTCGCTATGTGCCATATATCAAAGAAGAAAAGGCCAAAGTGCAGAGATTTGTGAGCAGCCTACCAGCCTATATAAGGGATCGAATAGAGTTTGACAATCCCCGAGCCATGGACGAGGCAATTCGTAAGGCAAGAATTTGTTACCAGCAGAACAAACAAAAAGGAGATATTTCAAGCAAAAGATGGAATGACAGAAAAAGCAACAGAGTTGCTGGTAATAACAAAGGAAGTTGGGGAAATGGTGGTAAGGGTGTTGGAAAGGGGCAGTTTAGCAAAAATACAACTAAGGGTACCTTCTGGGCCAAGCCAAGTGAAAGCAGAGTTAGTGAACCGCCTGCCAGATCAGAGATTGAAGGAACCAGACCTCCAGTCCAGTGTTGGGGATGTGGAGGACCGCATTATGTTAAAAACTGCCCGCAGCGTAAAGGAGTCGACCAAATATCTCAGATCCACGAAGCCTCAACCGTTGGGGATGTGGCACGCAGCGTACCAAGAATTAACGCAGCCTTGGAGGACCGGCAAGCTGAATATCAACCGACCATGGTGGAATTTGAAGGTAAGATTTCAAACCTCTCTATAGCTGTTCTTATTGATCCAGGAGCTACTTTAAGCTATGTTAGGCCAAAAGTAGTGGAACATTGTAAGCTATCATCGGAAAGGTTCAAAAATCCATGTTTGGTACAGTTGGCTATGGGAGCCAAGAGACGAGTTCTAGCTAAAATTAATAACTGTTCCTTAAACATAGCTAGACAGCCAATAACAGTAGACCTGAATGTACTCTCATTAGGATCTTATGACATCCTGATTGGTATGGATAGGCTGGAAAAGCATTGGTCCTTAGTAAACTGCAAAACCAAAACCATTTATTACAAGGATGATTTGGGGCAGCAACAAGAATTGCAAGGGATTAAACACCCTATCCAGATTCGGCATATTACTACTTCTCAGTTAGCTAAGTGCCTTAGAAGGAAATGTCAGATCTACGCCATTCAAGTTGGTTATGCAAACCAGAAAGATAAGATGTCTGCACTAGGCAATATCCCGGTGGTGCAGGAATTTGTAGATGTTTTCCTGAAGAGGTACCAGGGCTGCCCCCAAAGAGGGACATAGACTTTACTATAGAGTTAATACTGGGAGCAGCACCAGTATCACGGGCACCATACCGAATGAGCGTACCAGAGTTAACAGAGTTGAAGATGCAACTACAAGAGCTGTTGGATAAACAGTACATACGTCCCAGTGTATCACCATGGGGAGCTCCAGTATTATTTGTGAAAAAGAAAGATGGCACCCTACGTATGTGTATAGACTATCGACAGCTGAATAAGCTCACGGTCAAAAACAAGTATCCCTTACCCAGGATAGATGAACTCTTTGATCAAGTGAAAGGGGCAAAAGTATTTTCCAAGATTGATCTGCGATCTGGTTATCATCAGATCAGGATTAAAGATGAGGACGTCACTAAAACCGCTTTCAGGACACGCTATGGGCACTACGAATTTGTAGTGCTACCTTTCGGTTTGACCAATGCACCTGCCACCTTTATGTGTATGATGAACAGCGTGTTCCACCGATTTTTGGACAAGTTTGTGCTGATATTTATCGATGATATTCTGATATATTCTCGTTCTCAAGAGGAACACGAAGAACACCTGAGAATGGTGTTACAAACTCTTCGAGAACACCAGCTATACGCTAAGTTCAGTAAATGTGATTTCTTCAAGGAGGAAATCCAGTATTTGGGCCACGTGATCACTAAAGAAGGAATTGCAGTAGACCCCGAGAAAATAAAAACTATTATGGAATGGCCCATACCCAAAGATGTTGCTGATATCAGATCTTTTATGGGGTTAGCTGGCTATTACCAGAGGTTTGTGGAAGGCTTTTCTAGGATAGCCTATCCTATCACCTCATTGCAGAAAAAGGGGAAGATATTTAGGTGGACATCAGAATGTCAGCAGAGCTTTGACCGATTGAAGCACTTACTCACCACTACGCCCATCCTGAGTATAGCTGATCCTAATAAGGATTACGTGGTGTGCACCGATGCAAGCAAGGAGGGTGTGGGAGGAGTATTAATGCAGGAAGGAAAAGTAATAGCCTATGAATCAAGGAAGCTAAAGGAGCATGAGCAGAGATACTCTGCTTATGATCTGGAATCAACAGCTGTTATTCATGCACTGAAAATGTGGAGACATTACCTCCTAGGGAGGAAATTCCTGTTGTTAACTGATCATCACAGTTTGACACATTATTTCAGCCAACCTACTTTGAATGCAAGACAAGGCCGTTGGGCAGATTTCCTAAGTGGGTTTGATTTCGAAATAAAGCATTTAAAGGGCAAAGAAAACCGAGTGGCTGATGCGCTAAGTTGAAAGGTTCATTGTTTATGTGAACTATCAGTCAGCAAGTGGCGGAATTCGCTGGTTGAACAAATAAAAACAGCAGCAAGTCGCGATTCTGAATACCAGCACTTAAAACAGCAGGTACATCAAGCTGTTAAGGAAAGATTACAGCAAGGATATACACTAGATAGCGATGGAATGTTGTGTTTCAATAAGAAATTGTATGTACCTGATTCAAATGACCTTAAAAGGCTGATTTTAGATGAGTTCCATATCAGCCACTACACTGGCCACCCAGGGTACCAAAAGATGGTCACGACACTCAAGAAGGAGTATTATTGGCCAAGAATGAAGAAACAGGTAGTTGAGTACCTGGCGCGGTGTTTAGAATGCTAGCAAATTAAGGCAGAACATCAGCATCCAGCCGGACTGCTACAGCCTTTGCCTATTCCGGAGTGGAAATGGGAAACCATTTCCATGGATTTCATAACTGGGTTGCCATGAAAAAAGAAGGGTAATGACTCTATCATGGTAGTGGTTGATAAATTGAGTAAAGCAGCACACTTTATACCTGTGCAGTCCACTTACAAGGTGGTACAAATTGCTCACCTCTTTATGCAAAATGTGTTCCGATTGCATGAGCTGCCAAAGGTAATTATATCGGATCGAGATGTGAAATTCACTTCCACTTTTTGGAGGACACTGTTTGCTGAGTTGGGTACTCAGCTGAACTTTAGCACGGCCTACCACCCGCAGACCGATGGTCAAACTGAGCGAGTTAATCAAGTGTTGGAAGACATGTTGAGGGCGTATGTGATGTTGAAACCAGGTCAATGGGAAGAGTATTTACATCTGGTCGAATTTGCATATAACAATGGTTATCACACTTCAACCCAGCTAAGTCCTTTTGAAGTCCTGTATGGACGAAAGTGCCACACACCCTCAAGTTGGGGTGGGCCTGAGGACAAGCTGAGTTTGGGTCCAGAAATGCTTAAAGACATGGAGGATATGGTGAAAAGAGTGCGTGCAAACTTAAAGGCTGCACAAGACAGACAGAAAAGCTTTGCGGACAGGAAAAGAAGATTCACAGAGTATAAGGTTGGTGACCATGTGTTTATGAGGATTCAAACCAGAAGGAGCACACTGCAGTGGAGTGGGTGCACCAAACTGGCACCTCGATATTTTGGACCTTTTCAGATCTTGGCTAGAGTGGGGCCAGTGGCCTACCAACGTGTTTCATGTTTCTGTTCTAAAGAAATATGTATATGACCCTAAACATGTTATCCGATGGCAAGATGTGCGGGTAAGAATTAATCCGGTTGTTTGATTATGCAGCTATACTCAATAGGAACTGATTAAAGGTATTGGTTGTCTGCAGGTCGAACCGGAAGGCGAGGTCCTGCTCGAACCACAGAGCATTCTTGACCGGAGAGAAGTGCGGCTGCGGAAACGGGTTATTACCTGAGTTAAAGTGTTGTGGCAGCACTATGGTCCTGAGGAGGCTACATGGGAAGACGAGGAACTCATTAGAAAAGCTTACCCAAATTTATTTAATGGGAATAGACATCGGGACAATGTCCAATCCCAGGGGGGGGAGATGTAATGACCCTGGTAACTTGTAATTCTGGAACATTTACTGTGGTAAGAAATTGTATGAGTGGTGACTTGTTATCACTAAATGACATTATTTAATTATGAGAATGGATATATTAGATTATTTTTACATGTGTATATTCATGAAATGCTGGCAGCCTCCTGGAGGAGGATTTTCTATTAAAAGAAAATAAAATCAGTTATGAAACTGAAGTAACTGTTTCTCACCCAAGGAAAAGTCCTGGGAGGAAAACCTCGGGGGATGTTGATGAACAGACAAAGAGGAATTCCATGGAGAGAGCAGGGGGAGAAAAGAGGTTAAGTCTGGTAGTGACCAGATAACCTGGCACGGTAGTGCAGGAGTCTTGTTGAGGGCTGCAGGCATGCAAGACGGCTCGGGGGGAGAATCCAACGTGAACTGGATCTCAAGGTTGGGAGGATAAGAGAAAATTAAATGCAGGTGACCTCTGGAAGTAGGAACACCGGTAGCAGGCTATCCAGGTATGCATTTTCTAACAAAACTATAGAATAAAGAGCAGGTACTGAGGGTGTACAGACCAAGTTCGGGTATCTGTGTTTCTTTTCAATAGTTAATGGTAGTTGTTATAAAAGAACAATGCATACAGTTTCAGAGACATCTGTAGGTTAATGTTTACAAATGTGGTCATCTTTTTAGCTGCAGTAATAAACTGGGTTGTTTAGAGATAAATGCTCATAACAGAGTCAAACCCTAGGGGCGGTTTGGGCAGTATGAGAGACCGCAGTAGTTAATCAAATAATAAGAAGGAAAGAATCTAAACTGAACCCTTGGTTAAGGAACGGTGCTGAGTTAAGCATGCTGGCAAAGCTTGACAGCTACCAGACCCTAATCAGACCAGTCAAGAACCAGCGCGGAACCCACGCTTAAATATAACAATAATGTTGTAAACAAAAGATTGACAAGAAGATTAGCACGACGTAAGCATAGATACAATATCAAGTCGCTGTCGAAGATTTGCCTCATAGGTAACCAAGACTGACGGAAAACAGTTAGCATTTCACCCTGTAAGTTAAGCTTATAGGAAGAAATTCCCAGATTACAAAGATGAGGCTAACGTTAACAGAAACATGAAGCTAAACAATATATGTATATATAACAGACCCCGACAAATACCGGTTATGATAATAACTGTGTACGCGGAAGAGGGTTGTCAATACATTCAGATATTGAATGCAAGACTTCCCTTAAAGCCGCATTAAGCAATATGAAACGTATAAAGATTTCAGACGAAAACGAATACCTGCAAAACCAAACCTGTAAGATATGAGCTATTGCCGTAAGAAAAGCATGACTGTCTCATAAACCCTTTAGGGTAGCATTGCACAATTAAGCGAAGGAAGAACGATAACAATGGAATGGTAAATTATTTCACAGCAACTGGCGGTACAAGACAGAACCGGCCATCAAATATATGGACAAAATCTGTGACCAAAGAGCAGTGTATTCATTTAAACAAAAAGCGAACTGATAACACAGTTTTATAAGGAGTCCTGTCAGATATTAAAGAGTGTATAGAACCAAACAAAACAATACAACCGTATTGAAGCATTGCCGCTTAAGGAACTGTAGATAGCTCTGAGAGAGCTTTTAAAGTATACATACAAGCTTCGACACTTTCACACCATAACTTGAGACCAGAGTCATTATTAAATATACATTAAATGGACGGCATGGAAGCCATAAATAAACCCTAGCTAAACCCTATCAGTTAACGCAGTACAGGTCCCGGCAAGAGGAGGCCGCTTGTGAATGTAACAAGGGTTCGAAGAAATAATAACCAGACCTGAGACATGTAAGTAAAAAGGTCATGAGCCACGCCTCAGACCAGAGAATGATGCCTTACCTTCTCAAATAAACCTCACTTTCTAAGACAAACTATAAGAGCGAAATGAGCATACCTGTGAAGCTTGAAGACGGCAAAACCCTTGCAAGCAGTAGGAGACTGCGAACAGCCGACCCACCTGCACATTGAGAACTTATGGTAAACAAACTAGAACAATCGAAAAATCAAATGGCTTCAAGGAGTACGCAATACATGACTGTAAATAAATACCAGGTGTGAAAACGCGGAGAGGTTAATACCTGAACAATAGGGTAGTGCAGAGGCAGTTGACAAGCTGAGGAAGCGCTCGGCTGAGGCGGTAGTGAACAAATGAGCTGATCCGAAGAACCTGGCATCTTAAGTATTGGTGGCCAAACCCTTAAGCTGATCTGAGCCACACGATGGGTCAGAGAGATCTCCATCGTCCATTAGAGCGGGAAAGACCTGGCGCGGAAACCACAGTGGGTCAACCACATGGTTTCACGTGAAATCATGCCACTTGGATACAGAGGGAATGAGCTGGCTTAATATCCGTTCACCATCTGGCGTTTAATCGAATTAAGCGGGTTGGGTAAACGACTAATGTTAACCATAAGAATTATGTCCATGTGTTTA
Organism: Pinus taeda; assembly: GCA_000404065.3. Lineage (NCBI taxonomy): Eukaryota > Viridiplantae > Streptophyta > Pinopsida > Pinales > Pinaceae > Pinus > Pinus taeda. The sequence continues at coordinate 18,498 of APFE030642574.1, read as the reverse complement.
TGCGCAGGTGATAACACAAGTTCAGTGGGGTAGACACATAATAAAGGTTATGTATGTGTATACAAGTGCTTCGACCTGGTTAAATACTTAGGTTAGGTTTCTTATAGTAGGGGTGGGTTCATGAGTTGACCACCATTATCATAATTTTTTTTTTTATAATGTTACTGTTATGCATATTATGTTAAAAAGGTGTCGTGACAGTTACCATGATCAATACTCATTGGAAGTGGTTGTGCCCTGTATTAGAGGGAGAGAGACATGCTAAAAAACCTAGTCAGTTAAAGGCAGTGTGGCCCAGTGTGATCCAAAGTGACTTTGACCATTTAGATACCCGTGAAACTCATCAATCTACATGTCATACAAAATCATAAATAACTTAATGAACAAAAATAATGATAATAATAAAATTTAAAATATTTTATTAGCTCATAGCTTCTGCGTTTATGGCAGGTCATAAAAAAAACACGTTCAGCTCCTGGCTTGGATTCACGTTTGTGCTTAACTATATGGCACTGGAGATTTGTTAATGGAAAGAGGAATTACCACCATTTCTACGGATGGGTACGAGGGCTACGTTTACTTCCGTATGTGCATGACATTCTATGAGTGTTACTGATATTATGTTTCCAAGGGTACTTATCTTTCATGTGCTTTGTGTTTTTTATATTTATGCTGGTTTGATTTTAAAAGATTTATGAGTAGAATATTGGTGAAATTATTTGCAAATCGATTCCAAACACCAAAATTCTAAAGACTAAAATTTATAATAAAATTTGCATTCATATTACTTGTATCTTCCTGGACTATAAATATATAAATAAAATGTGATATTCTTTTTATTTTAGCTTACCAATATTATATTGCATTTTGTGGAAACATCTCAGATCATATATCCAGTCTATATGTATGTTGAAATATCCAATATAGTAATATGTTGCTGGAAAATTTAATACGAATCTTGGATATGTTTAGGATCTCAGTCTATCGGAAATCTTCATATCCAATATAGTTATATGTTGCTTGCATTTTGTGGAAACACCTCAGATCATATATCCAGTCTTATGTCTGTTGAAATATCCAATATAGTAATATGTGGCTGGAAAATTTAATACGAATCTTGGATATGTTTAGGATCTCAGTCTATCGGAAATCTTCATATCCAATATAGTTATATGTTGCTGGAAAATTTAATACGAATTTTGGATATGTTTAGGATCTCAGTCTATCGGAAATCTTCGCATGATATATTCAACCTATTAATATGTTGATTGTAAGTTTAATTAGATTTTTGTATTTGTTTAATATCTTTGTTCATTGGAATGGTTTTTAATATAAAATTGTCTGTATCTTAAGAAGCATAAACATAAGATAAGCTTCGCTCATATTTAAATGTAGCCAAATATTTCATTCCATATTATATTTACACAGTATTTAAACAGTTGTTATTCCGGGTTTTAATATATTTCCATATAAATAAATCCAAATTTGAAGAAGTTAGGGAGATATCTGTTTGGTAAGCACGCTATTTTAATAATAATAATTATTATTATTATTTAATATAATATAATTATCTTTTATAAAATAATTTAAATAAATATTTAATAACTTTAAATATTTATTTATATATAATATTAATTTATAATTTCATATTTTTTATTAATGTATTTTTTCTAAATAAATATATAAAATTTAAATTATTCTATCAATATATTAAAACATATAATTTATTGTCATGAATGCTAGCGTAGCGTACGACACTACATTATCTTTTAAGTTTTTTTTAATAACGTCCACAATTAAGTTTTAAAATTTCACCACCACATGATTTAATGATTTAAAATTTGACAATGGCACTGTATCTCAGATTGCCAATATATTTGAGAAAGAAAGCATGAAAATCGTTAAGAGAAAAGGTGAACCATACAAACTATAATCATGGCAAAGTCCACGTGTTTTAAATATTTTTGTTTTTGTTTTTTTAATTAATAAATAGTTTAAAATCTATATTAAAAAGTTGTACAAGACAATAAAGTTTATATTTTATATATTATTTTCAATAAATTAAACCAACAAATTTTGTTATTGAGAACATTTGGTTGAAATTGAAAGATACTTATTAAGTTATACACCATGGGATCCATCACGTATATACATATAATTGGGACAATATGCATTGCATAAAAGTTTTGATCTGGTAGATATCCGGGTTGAGACATTATGCATTCATAATAGTTTTTGCAAAATACAACGCTAAGAGGTTGTTAATTTTTCGTGTTTGATGCAAAATTTTTGAGTTTTGACTAACATAATTTGTTTTTGTATTTTAACTTAATGATAATACTAATTTCATTAATAAGAATATTTATTATTCTTTTTTATTTTTTTTTTTTTTTTTTTTTTTTTTTTTTCCGGTAAAAGACTATCTAGACTATTATATTATATTTACAGTGAAATTTGTACATCAGTTAAACATGCTGAGCATGGAAAGCTCCCACACGGGGGCTATGTCTGCAAAATTCCAGCATTCTAAGGCTCCCTCGCAGGGGCAGCATCAGCTGGTTTCCCATAACCCCTTTTCAGAATTGACTTCGTCTTGCCAGAGAGGTCCAACAGAGAAAAAACAAAAGCGCTAAGGTGCAGCATTACGCTAATTAGACTCATGATTGCCCACGCAGGGGCGACTTTCTAAACTTGACTGTAGGTTATGGCTGTTAGGCAACCAAATCTGATTCCACGTTAGCTCAACATTATCAAAATGCAAAATTGGATTACCCTGAATTGCTTCAATCCTGGGAACGGGCGGAGGGTGGACGGCGGCCTACAAGATGTGCCTCAGCCTCCTCACAGAGGCTTTTGTCCTCCACGACGCGTGCCCAGCCTTGTCCTTCTTCGACGCCTTCCCATCTCGCCCTCCACGTCTCCTCGGTGAAGCCCGGAGGAGCTGGCCCCAGTGATGGCGTGTGAACTTGCATAGGCTCCTTCCCCTTGCCTCCCGCTTCCAACACTGGTTGCGCATCTGATGCTTCCCCTTCCTCTCCGCCTGGTAGTAATGGTGGTGGCACAGCCGCGTCTTCTGCTTCTTCGGGCAATTTTGTGAACATGATTGAAATGTGGGCGCTGATGCCCGCGTTCTCCGAGGTGCTGCCCAAAGAGAAAGTGACAGAGCCAAAGGCTGGAAGCCCCGTCTCTCCCTCACTCGCATTGCCAACCTCCATGAACTGTCGAGCCTGCAATGGTGTTGCTTTTGCCCTCTGATGGCAGTAGCAACAGCAACAGTGATGATGTCCCTCTCCTGCTGGGCGCCGAGAGGATGACCCTCTTCCTGGACCTCTCCTGCTCGGCTGCCGCTCTCGAGTCCTTGCCATGGAGCCACCCAATTCCAGGACCTCTGCCGACTGAATGAAGACCCCGCGGTGCCCTGTGGGAGAATTCGAGGGCAGGGATGCCTCAAAGGCGCAAACACCAGGTGAATAATGCCTTCGCTTCCGCGCTGAGGGCCACCAACAGCTGATGCTGCAGCATTCCTCCATAGACCAGGCTTTGCCTGAGCGTCGAGTGTCCCCCCAGACCAGTTTCCCCTGCCTCTGCAGCAATTCTTGCTCCGCCTTGGAATGAAATGGCAATCCGCCATCCTGCGTTTGAATGGGCAATTCGAGGATACGGATCGAGCCCGCCTTAATGGCTCTCTGTGCTTCCTTACTGTCCCTCTGCTCGGCATTGAATGCCTGGAGCTCCGGCCATCCCCTTCTAAAACTTGACGGCGTATATCCATTAACACTTGTCGTTGGCACGAAGCAGCGCATGCTATGCATGTGTCTCGTCCTTTTGGGTCATGCCCTCACCCGCATCCGGGAACTCTGCATCGCTATGGATGAGACTCCTACAGTCCTGAGCCTTTTGAGAGTTTGGGATGATGTCCAGATTCCCTGTTAGAAGGGTCCGGGAACAATCCACTCCCAGATTGGCGAGGAGGTCAGCAGTCTTGTTGCCTTCTCTTCGTGTGTGAAGAAAGGTGAGTGCTCTGTGTTGGTGTATCTCCCGTTCAATGTTATTCAGTCTTGCTTCAAGTCTCCAACTGTGAGCCACTTTCCTAGTTTGAGAACCATTCTGTATTCGTGTGGCCATGTTGATGATGATCTGGGAGTCTCCTTCTACCATCAGTGGATGTAGATTGAGTTCCCTTGCTATAGATAGTCCTTGCCAAAGTCCTTCCAGTTCAGCGGAGTTGTTGGTATCCCATCCAATGTTACCAAAGTAAAGCTGCAAGAGGGAACCCTTAGAATCTCGTATGATGCTCCCAAACCCTGCTTGACCTGGGTTGCCCTTGGAGGCCCCATCAAAGTTGAGTTTGTAGGTTTTAATGGGTGGGGGTATCCATCTGCTATTATCCTTGATGTTTCTGTTAGTTCTCTGTGTAGTTATGGTTTCCTGATGTATCTGTAGCTCCCAATTATCAAGAATATTTTTCTCATTGTCGGCGGTTGGGAAGTCCTCTTTTGCCCAAGGATGCAAGAGCATGGTTTCTCGGAGATTGCCCTTCAGACGATTCCAGATTATTTCTATAGTGGAGTTCTGATTTTTAAAGATGCGTCGATTCCTTTCCTTCCAGATGTTCCAAAGAGTTATACCCGGGATGATATTCCAGAGGTAATTGAGTATCGCGCAGCTGTAGGGACTTTTTGGCCATTGTCTGATGGTGTCAATGATGTCGTTGTTTACTTTGCATCGTCTTTGGCATCTGAAGCTTATCTTGTCCCAGATCTGGTTGGCAAGAGGGCAAGTGTCTAGAAGATGTTGCTGGGTTTCCTCATTTTGGAAGCAGTTGTGACATATAGAAGGACCCTGAAAATTGCGTCTTCTTAGCCTATCCCATGTAAGAATTTTCTTGTGTCCTACCATCCAAAGGAAGTGGGTGATTTTAGGCCACGCTTTAAAACTCCATATTCGCCCCCAGAGAGGGTCCGGCCTTATGGGAAAATCACCATCCAGATTATACGCCTCTGTGGTGGAATAGGACCCTTTCGGTGTGTAACCCCATCTGAGAATATCCGCACCTTCCTGAGATCGGATGCTTCTTTTCTTTAACTCGTTCTCCAGTTCATCTATACCTGCAATATTGGCGTTGTTGGTTATCTGATTAATTGATAGCCACTGTCTGAATCCATTCTCCGTTTCTTGGGTCCAAAATTGGTGGACGGTGGCTAGCTGCTGCTCCTGCCTGAGCTGATTTGCCTCTGGTGAAAAAACGCTAGAGAGGCTGGGCATTTGATTCCATGCATCATTCCAAAAGCGAGCCGTACACCCATCCCTTATCTCCCAGAAGCTATGTTTCTGTATAAGCTGATAGTGTTGCTTCGCTGCATTCCAAATGAGAGATCCTCTGCCCGTGGGTGTGAATCTGATTAGTTCTTCTTGGGGTCTATTATTGGCGTATTTGGCTCTCCATATTTTGGCCCACAGTTTGTCCGGATTCGTTACCCACTGCCACCATATCTTAGCATTCATTATAGTATTGCTACTCTCAGGGTCCCTTAGGCCTATACCTCCCTGGGTTTTGGGCTTGCATACTTTATCCCACTTTACCAAAGCCCATTTACGATTTGTCTCTGTGCTTCCCCATAGAAAGTCTCGCTGCAGATTTCTTAATCTTTTTAATACCCATTTTGGGGCTACCAAGATAGAGAAGAGGTAGAGAGGCATAGCCTGTAAAACAGACTTTATCAGTACCACTCGACTAGCCAGATTGAGAGAGCGCAGAGTCCATAGAGAGAGCTTTGACTCGAGCTTTTCTAGCAGGATCCTCCAGGCTGGTTGTTTTATGGCAGATGCCGTGAGAGGAGCTCCAAGGTAAGTGGAAGGGAGAGAGGCAGTGCGGAAGCCTAGAATGCGGGTAACAGCAGATTTGACCACAGGAGGGGTGTGGAAGAAGAAGATATGAGATTTAGAGCAATTAACTTGGGTACCAGAGGCAGCTGAAAAGTCGCTGAGCAGAGATTTCAGATGGTAGGCTTCTTGGACCGAAGGGTAGCCGTAGAGCATGGTATCATCAACAAATTGTTGATGAGAGGAGGCAGGGGTGTGGTGGATAGAGATTCCTTTGAGGTGATGAGAAAGGAGGGCTTGCTTAATGTGCCTTCCTAGCCCTTCTGCCATGATCACAAAGAGAAAGGGGGAGAGGGGATCTCCCTGTCTTATACCCCGAGAGGGCTTGAAGGGACGAGAGGGGAATCCATTGACCAAGATAGAGAAGTGAGAGGAGGTGATGAGACTCATAATCCAACGAACCCAAGAGGAGCAGAATCCAAATGCTGTCAGCATGTGGTGAATGTAGGTCCAACTGAGTTTGTCAAATGCTTTGGATAGATCAAGCTTGAGCAACATACCTGCTTGCTTGGAGAGCTTGAGCGAATGAATGATTTCATTCGAGAGAATGATGCCGTCCAAAATCTGTCTGCCTTCGACATAGCCCGACTGTTCCGGAGAGACGAGCATGGGAAGGAGAGGTTTTAGCCTGTTTGCTGCGACTTTGGATATGACTTTGTATATGACATTACAGAGAGCAATGGGCCTGAACTTGTCAGGCGTCATGGAGTTCTCCTCTTTGGGTATGAGGGCGATAAATGTGGAGTTCAGGGAAGGAAGAATCCATCACATTGCTCTAGATTCCTCCACTATCTCCCAGACATCCTTTTTAATCATATCCCAAAAAGCGTGAAAGAATGTAGTGGTGAAGCCATCCGGGCCAGGGGCCTTACCTTCTTTCATCTGTGCCATTGCCTCATCAACTTCCTGGGGTTGAATTGGGCGCATGAGGAGCTCGTTCTGTTCTTCTATTACGAGCTTGGGAATGTTGCTGGTTATTTTCCCAATCTCCCTTTGTCTGTCCCCTTCCGGCTCCCTGTGAACTTGTTGGAAATGACTGAGGAGGGTCTGTTCTATTTCCTTGTGCTCCTCCACTCTTGCCCCCTGCTGGTTCTGGAGGAAGGGGATGTTATTGTGCATCCTTCTCTGTACTGTTGTGTTATGGAAGAACTTAGTGTTGCGCTCTCCCTCCCGCAACCATCTGACCCTCGATTTTTGTCGCCAATATATCTCCTCTTGTTTCCTTCGTTCCTCAAGCTGATCTGATAGGTGCCGTTCCTGATCCAGAGTTGCGTCCGTGTGCCCATTAATGATTATTTTCTGATGAAGCTCCTTAAACTCCTTATTTAATTTCTGCTGCTCCTCAAATATGTTCCCAAAAGTCTCCCTATTCCAACGCTTTAGATGACTTTTTAGGAACCATAATCGTTGCTGAAACCGGTACATTTTTGAGCCCTCCGGAGGGGTAAAGGAGGCCCAGGTGGTTTTGACGAAATCCTTGAATGCAGGATGAGTGAGCCAAAAGGCTTCGAAGCGGAAAGGGCGCCTGGTGTGATCCCCTGGTCTTTGCCATTGCAGGGCTATTGGCCAGTGGTCAGACCCAGTGTGGGCAAGAATTTCCGCCGTGAAATCACCTCCAAGATGGATCGCATTGTCTGAAATCAGAAATCGATCAAGTTTAGAAGAGATTTGATGTTTTCCCCCTCGGCGGTTACTCCAGGTGAATGTACCATTACAAAATGGTAGATCTATGAGAGAGGCCATTCGAATGAAGTCCTTGAAACGATCTGCCTCTGGTTCTAGTCTTGTTCTTCCTCCTGACTTCTCCTCTATCTTGGTTATCATGTTGAAGTCTCCGCCTATTATCCAGAGAGGATGTTGCCGATTCCTGTTTAATACTTCAATGGTATTAAGGAGCACACTTTTACTGCCGGAATCCTGCGGAAAGTAGACATTGGATAGGTTGCCATGAACGTTGGTACCTAGAATATGGAATGTTGCCTGTATAAGATGATGGGAGGCATGAAAGTCTGAGAGTGAGACAGCTTGGGAGTTCCATGCTATATCTAGTCCCCCAGAAGCTCCCGTGGCGTCGACAGCCACTGATCTGCAACCTGGCCAAGCTTTCGAAAGAAAGCGACCTAGCGATGTGCTGTTGCATTTGGTTTCCTGAAAGAAACACATCTGCGGTTTTTCCATCTTGATCATTTTTTTCAACATCCGTTGTTTTCCTGGGCTGTTAAGCCCTCTTAAATTCCAAGAGACGAGCTTCATGGTTTAACTGATTGGTGAAGGCCTGTAATACTTTGTCAACTTTGCATACCTTCCTGATTCCACCAGGATTTTTCCAACCTCTATGGTTCTTTGGAGATCTGTCTTCCGCCCTCTCTTTTTGGAGTCCTTTGGACGTGCACTGTCATTCCATTCACTGCCGGGTTGAATGCCGAGTTGGTTTTGGTGATAAGCTCTGGAGATGACCTCTTCTAGTTTTTCTAAATCTGTCTCAGTGATGGATTCATAAGCTTGTTTCCTGCAAGCTAGCTCCAGATCGATGATATTCAGGCCATTTAAGTCAATGCTTTCGGGCTCTTCCTGCATAATTTGGACTTGGCTTCCTTCTTCCTGATTGATCTCTGTATCCTTCGGAGGGAATGTTAACCCACCCATTTTCATTTCCTCATGGATCGCTGGCTCATTATCCGGGCTTCTCCTAAGGATGATAGGGCTAATCACAGGCGATTTGGACCAAGGGGGGTTAGAAGGGGGGGGATTGGAGGAGGAGGAGGGGCGATTAGGGTTATCACCGGGAGCAGAAGGCGGATCTTCTGAGAGATCTCCTGAAATGACAGAGCTGATCTTGGAGTTAGGGTTTTTGGGGTGAGGGGCACGGGAAGCTTGGGGGGGCATGCTTTCATGGGAGGGGGCGGAATTCTCTGGGAGATTGCCGAGAGACTCAAAGCTGTTCTTGGAAGCATGATTCTGGGTTTTGGACAGCTGGGGCTTTGGCCCATTTTGAGGCTTCTTGTGCATGCGTTTTCTGTTCGAGACTTTGGTGAAGCCGTCTTGGGGGGAGGTATCAGAGGTCTCAGGAGCACTGGTTTTAGCATTGAGGGGGCAATCCCTAAATAAGTGTCCTATCACATGGCATCTGCGGCATCTAAAGGGGACATGCTCGTAGTCAAGAGGCTGGATCCATTCCTCGTCTCTATGGGTTAAAGTAACATAGTCAGGAAGGGCTTCATTGAGCCTGATGAAAACACAGATTCGGGCATAAGAAATGAACTTACGGTTTTTTGTTTCCTCCGCAACCCTGATCTATTTGCCCACTCCATTGCCTATCTTCATTAGGCATTGCTCTGCCCAATATTCCTCCGGGAGCGAGAAGAGCCTGATCCAGACGGGAGCCCAAGCCAGATCTTCATTGTCTGGGTTGAATCGGGGTTTCCAGTTTCTGAGGTAAAGCCCTGCCGAGTTGAAGAAATACGGTCCTCCCCCCAGTATTCGATGCTTATCTTCCAAACAGTAGAATATGACTGTGAAGAAGCCCTTTGCCCCTAATTGAAGGGTGACATCCCCTTTTGGCTTCCATTTGGCAGCTATCCATCCCCTTAGGGCTCGTTCAGTTGGCCAGAACCCTATGAACTTTCCTATGACTGCATGATCTTGCATGAACTCGATGCGGCTGTTAATGATGTCTCCAGGCAGCTCTATTCTTGGTCTTTCCTTGGCTATTGGGCGGCAGGTCGAAGAGGTGACCTGTGGTTTATCATTTTTTGGATCTCGATCGTTCTGCAAGTTGCTATTGTCTTCTGGATTCTTCTGCCCTTGACAGAGCATGTCCGGATCAAAGGATCCAAAGATAACTTCCTCGTTTGTTTTGAGGTTGGAAGGGGAGGGCTGTGACGCCCCCCCCTGATTCGTGCTCATGACTGTCGCTTCCTTCCCGTCTGAACAGGTTAGGATCAGGGGCGTCAGGCGCAGCAGAGGCCACTTGTTGCAGGCTGTCGGCGCTTCCTTAGGGGGCTTCTCAGATAATGGAGTGTTGAAGTACACCAAAACTGACATTAGATGAAGGATACCGCAAAATCCATGAGGATCATCCTAGAGGGTGTGAGAGACCACATAGTCTCAGATTTACATGGCAAGGAGACTCCAATTTCTATGTGGAAGACCCTCACTAAGTTATTATAAAATGGTAATGACGTCGGGAAATTGGCATTGAGGGACAAGCTCAAAAACATCTATATAGGTTTTAACCCTGTATAGAAATTACCTACATACAAATTTTAAAAACCGAAAATAAACAATGGTGAGAAGATTAGACAAATACACAGAGATTTCCCCTAGATTCCATAATCGGGACTACCAAATTGATTTTTATTTATTTTCCTTTCAATGTTAGAATACATATATATACATGTCGAAGCATTCATAAACCCCAATCCATTAACCTTGGATTAGAACATAACCATAGTTCCCTTGATCAGATCTACAAATACCATGGGTAGAAAACCATCATGCCCAAAACCATGTGCAAAGTCCATGCACAAAACCATAGGTAGGTCTTCCCACTTAATATAGGGTCCAAAAAAAATTCTCGAGTTGCTTCCCTAGACCCTGTGTAGGGGGGATACCACCCCCTTGAAAGCCCCCAAATTAGGGGGTTGCACCCTCCTTGTGACCCCCCTATTGCGCCTAGTGCGTGCAAGTAGTCATGAAAAGAATGTAACACACATCCAACACTCTCCCACTTGTTGTTTTATTTTCCACATAGGGGGTCACAACAGAGCTTAGTTGTTGGTCCAGTCATACAACGCCCATTGTTTCTCTACACTAAGAAAAATTCTCAATGCTCACAAACTTCGTCAATGCATCTGCAACATTCTTCAAAGTGTTCACCTTTATCAATAACACATTTTTGTCCTCAACCATATCCCTCACAAACTGATATAGAACATCAATGTGCTTTGTCTTTGAATGATAAATAGGGTTCTTTTCCAATAAAAGTGCACTTTTCCTGTCATAGTCTATCCTTATAGCTCATTGTACTAACCACATACTTGAACACAATCTCTGCAACCAAACTGCTTCCTTGCTTGAATGAGTGGTTTCCATGTATTCTGCCTTTGTAGTTGAAAGTTCCACTATAGACTGTCTCTTTCTCATGCCATTGACTGCTCCTCCAAATAGGTTAAACACATACCCACTTATAGATCTTCTCTACCCACTTGTAAGATGTGGGGTGCATTCGTCTTGATCTGTAAAAAATGAATGAGGTGGCCACGAGTATGGTCGATTAGCAATAAGTGAAGAAGAGAAGAATGAGACTAATCTTTAAGGTATGCAAGTTATATGTCTCTCGGGTCAGAGTAGATGGTCATGGATTCAAATAGAATGTAGGGGACTATAACAAAGGTGATCCATGAGAGGGGAGGTTCTATTGACTGACATGGATGTTTACCATGTGAAAGGAGAGGTAGTGGTAACTGTGGTCGAGATGATGGACCCTATGGTGCATTTTAGAGAAATTTTGTTAGGATATGCAAAGCTTTATAGCAAGCCTATCATGCTGAGTGATGAATGATACATGTACTGTCGATGACCACTGGGTACTGATTTTGATGGGAAGTTTTTGATGTACCTGTAACCTCAACAACCAATAACCCAAGTGAAAACATCTTGATGAAAACAAATACAAGTTTAAATCTATTGAAAAATATGAATCAAAGAACATGAGAAGGCGCACCTGAAGGAGTACTTTGAGCATGTGGTGAGGCCAAAAATGAGTTTGGGGTTGAAACAGAACAAAGGTACCATGATGAATATGATGTGGTCTTGTTTGTCGAAGATATAATTCATCTCCCACTCGAAGGTGGCACCAACAATTTTAAGACCAAAGGGCATGACTCGATATGCAAATGTACCCGATGGGTTTGTGAAGATGGTTTTATACTAATTGTTACACAGTAATTTGTCACCATTGGTCACCGTCCCTGTTACCCCTGTTTTCGTACATTGGAGGATACATTCCGGGACCTGTGAGCAGTGACATAGCCTAAAAACATTTGCATTATGTTCCCCTGAGTATGTACTTCATGTTCCCTGAAGACACCTTCTGCAAATTATCCCTGAAAAGTGCCCTTTTTCCATTGGCCAGGTACACAGTGTCTTATCCGTGCCAATCACTGAGATCCTCAAAAAGGGGCACGCCCATTGGCGCTCTGTCCTAGAACAACATTCGCGCCAACTAAGTTTGGTAATGATTTTTGGCAAACGCGCACCCATATGTTTTTTCCT
>APFE030642573.1:0-13313 GCA_000404065.3 Pinus taeda | reverse complement strand
TGAAGTTTGACATGAAGAGCTGAGGTATGAGGCTTGACAAGGAGGATAATATGACTATTGATGGAGCCATATTAACTGCAGATAGTCATGGTGACAAATTTCAGTGTAACACCAAGTTCCTTGAGTTGTCCTACGACGACTCTATCCTGAGTGTTGTATGTTGTCATTGCTCCTTCTGGAAATGCGACAGTATTAGCCATTCTGGCCTGTAGCAACTTGCTCAATTGCTGAAGTACCCGAAGCCCCGTAGGCGGCTACCATTCCTTGCTGTGGGTGTTGCATCTGAAGTTCCTAAAGTTGCATTCTAAGTGCCCCCAACACATTCTGTTGCTCCGACATTTCCTCTTGGAGACCCTCCCTGGTGATTTCATGAACTATATCACCAATGTCACATAGGTTACCCTCGGTCAGTGTAATAGGATCCCCATCCAACTTGGAAGCCTTGGCCTTCTTCCATGGGCCAGTTCATTCTGTCACGCATGGCCATTTCAACTATGTAGAGGTGGTGCTTAGGTCAGCGCCTTCTATCGAACAGCTGCTCCATGCACTGTGGTCAAGTCCGTGCCTCTTTCTTCTAATGTCGTAGCAGTCCTGATTGTTGTTGTCTTATCCATGGGAACCTTTGCTACATCTCGAGATGCTAATACTTCTTTAGCTAGCTGCTCGTTCTGCTTCTATTGTGCTAGAAACTTGGCAGCAACCTTCTGCCTTTGAATCTTTGTCTCATCGCGCACCACAAGATCTGGTGCGCACCATTCCTATGGCCATGTGTCTAGTACCATGAACACAATGTTATCTATTAGGATGAAGGGGAGTGTGGTCCACCTCTGTTCTGGATCTTTCCGCGCCCTGATATACACATTGTGGATATCAGCTTTAAAGTCTGCAAAGCTCATCAGACTATTGTATACCAAGGCAGATAGGCATGGTCGTTTTTTGATCCATAATTATAAGCTCACCTCCATCAGTACCCAAAAGATCTTGGTTTCTCAGATTCACGTGGCATCCTTCGTCGTCCATAGTGACGCATATTTTGTTACTTCTAAACAGTCCTGGTCAATGGGAGGAAACTGACTATCCTCAGGAAATTCACCTGCAACCAATAGGATGGATAAGAGCAACAACGCATAGTGGAAGGTCTTACCCTTCTCTTGGGCCTCCCTGTAGTTTGTAAGAAACTCGTCGTAAAGGAACTGCACCCAGTTGGACCGTACTCCTTCTGCGCATTGCTCGGCCAATGCGATGACTGTTGCTAGTACCTCATTGCCATGGCATTTTCTCATCACATTTCCTACCAAAAACTGGGTAGTGACATAGACCCCTTTGTTCTGAATACTAGTAATAGCGTAACCCTCTGCTTTTTCTCTAACTTATACTTCTTTTTCATGGCCTCTGCAATCGCCACGTATCCACTTGTGCCAGTTATTTCTCTGGGGTCTCTTCCCATACAGGGAAGCTAAGTGATCCTATGAATGAGCTCTGTCATGATGGGAATGGGCTCCTCCAGCCACAAATACCCATCATGCACCAGGAAAAGTAGTTTCCTGGTAAACAATATCGTGACTGGGGCCCGATGGAAGTGTGGAACCGATAGGAGGTGGAGTAGCCCAGCCTCCTCCACCCCATGCAACCATGTCCGTGGCTGCCGTGTTGTAACTGCCCCCTCCATGCTCTATTCCATCAGCTGGCTAGTTTCCAAATGAGGGAATTTCTCGCTATCCGTGAGGTCCCACTCTTCAAACTTCATAGTGGGTATGCGGCCCACAATTGACCCTTCAAACAGAACTCCCTCGAGGAGGAACGAGGTGTTGAGTGTGTTTTTAATGGAATCCAAATCTTTAGGTACCTTTACCCTCCCTTTCCACAGAGGGACATACTTGGGCAACTTTGTTGTGGTGCATACTGGCTGGATGTCTTCTTCCATCTCTTCGACAAAGGTAGGAGGATCCTCTTCCTCATCGTCGCTCTAAATATTAACTATTTTTCCCTTTTCTTCCATCGACAGTTTGTCAAAACGCAGATTTAACGGAGACATGCGAACCACTCCTTCTACCTATGGGTCCTTCTTGGGCCTTGGTGTCCGAGGCGATTTAGGGATTTCTGGTGCATCCCCCACCGGCGACGTAGAACTCTGCATGGCTCCCTTGGTTGTTGACATGATTTTAATCAGGGACTCTTGTGTATCCTTTAGCAATGTTTCAAACCACGGACTTGCTCTTACGACCTCCTCATTCATCAGGTTCATGCCCTCTTGATAACGTAGCAACTCTATTCACAAAATGCCAATGGTTGTTCGATGGAGGGCCACCTGCGATTTATAGGCCCGTTGAAATTCAAATTCGATCGTCCCCCCATTTTCTGGCTCATTAATGCTATATTGGCAACAGATTATTTCAAATCTAGTTCTGACTTCATGTCTTAAATGCCCACCGCCCGCTCCTTTTCACCTTAACTTAGATGTCTTGTCATGAATAATGACACCAACGGTCACTTCCTTGTTTGTCTGCATAGTAGCGTAGCCCCTTTTGCATGACCACGATTCTTGTGACATACCAACCCTGTGCACACCCTTGTTGTCGTGCAGCTCCTTAACAGACTACGTTATAGTCCCGCACTCTCTTTCAACTGTCTAGAGTGTTGAGACTGTCTCCTCTTTGGCTAGTCAGGTTTTCACACCCCCTTGGTGCACCACTATCGTTTCTTGGTGAACAACCTGCAACATGGTCTCTATTGTCGCCACTACATGCTCTCCTGATTTCCCTTAAGAGTGAGGCATGGCCTTAACCATGACATTCAACCAATTAGCTTGTGGTCAAACTCCTCCAATTCATCCTTGGGTTTGCATGTATCCGGCTGCAACGTTCCAAGTTTTTCGTTCAGGAACTCCTCCTTTAGTTCCTTTTTCAGTTGTTTAATCTCCACATCCAACATCATATTCTTCATTCTAAGTAGTACCCTATTTCTTTCCAATTCGTGAAGTTTTGCATTCCCTCACTACATGGCTTCCTAAATCCCTTCATACTCTTCTTCTCACAGTCTTATGAGTTCTTCAGTACGGACTTCCCATGTTGTTCTCTTCCTCGAAATTGCTACATCCACGGCCTTCTGTGGAGGTTCTTCAGAGACCTCAGTTATTATACCATTCTGCAGCCTCGAACTCGACTTCATTGCTAGGTTCTTGCATCGTGCCGTATATACCCATCTGACCACTGGGACGCAGGTCCAATTTTTTACATTGTATTTGCTGACCCCTATTCATGACTTCACATACCTTGGCGAACGCTTCCCCCCTTGCACTTGGTAGTGCGATCCTTTTCTTCCGCCAATGGATCTTGTGTGGGCCTGCTATTGTAATATTGTTGTGTGCTAGAACAGTCCATTCTGTATATGTCTATACCCATCGGCAAAGTTGTGCTTCCAAGCTATTCTGCCCTTTTCCACCAATCCGCCTTAATTGGGTTCTTCCAAATTGTAAGTACATCTGTCTTCTACATTCGCACTAATTTCCAATATGCCCCCATCGTGTGGGTGTTGCGTGCAACATGTTGGGTGTGGAGCCTGATTATCTTCTATATTCAAAAGTACCACCACATTGGACCCCAGTTCAAAATGGGGGCAGCAACACCGCTTGTGAAATATTCGCTGCAGGGGGGGGTCCAGGGGCGGCGGCTGACAACTGTAAAATTTCCTTGTAAAAGTATAGTAATTTCTAGTCAATCTGGGTCGTTCATTAGGCAGATGATCTGACGGTAGAACTTATGTTTAGTTTAGGGTTTTTTGCCCTAGAAGGCAACCCCTCTCTTTGTATGAAGGCATTGTATTTTGAGGCTGTGAGATAGATGTGTATTCTGTGTGAGCGAGAAACAGAGAGGTGAGACTGTGAGAGAAGAAAAAGGATATTACAGTGGATTTGCTGTAGGTTGTGTCTCTTCATTTTGCTGGATAATAGAAAGGAAGGACTGGCTGTTCATGGTGGACGTAGCCTAAGTCTTGTTGGGTATACGACTAAAGTCCCACATTGACTAGAATTGGGGAGGATCATGGGTATATAAGGATGGACAAATATCTCCATTGGTATGAGGCCTTTTGGGGTAAGTCCAAAAGCAAATCCATGAGGGCTTAGGCCCAAAGTGGACAATATCATACCATTGTGGAGATATGTGGTGTCTAGAGTCCTTACAATTGGTATCAGAGTCATGCCCCGAAGTTAGCCAAGTGGATGAATCCTCGAAATTCCGAACAAAGGTGGTGGGCCCCGGTAATATCACGATGGGGTCCGTGGATGAGCTCGGTTAGACAGGCGGTGTGCTCCGGATTCTTCATGGATGTGTCCTGGTCCCAACACGGTGAAGAGGAGTTGACCTGGGATAGAGAAAACTCTCGAGGTAGGTGGTGTTACATGTAAGGCGTGTGCTTCCAATGCATTGGAGTGGAGAATCCTAGTTGGTAGAGAGTGGACGGATGGATAATCGTTTGAGGGGAGGCTCGATGGTCCTTTGTTTGAGGGGAGGATTGTTGGGTATACAATCAAAGTCCCACATTGACTAGAAGTGGGGAGGATCATGAGTATATAAGGATGGACAAATATCTCCATTGGTATGAGGCCTTTTTGGGTAAGTCCAAAAGAAAATCCATGAGGGCTTAGGCCCAAAGTGGACAATATCATACCATTGTGGAGATATGTGGTGTCCAGAGTCCTTACACAACACCCATTCAAGTGAACTGCACTGCTTCTGTTCTGGTATGGTACTTTCAACTTTGTCTAAGGATTCATCCATTCTTGTTACCCCATCATTTGTTGGTATTTCCCTTGCTTCGGTCGTCGCGCACTGTAGTGATTGAATCATCATGTTGCAATTCAGCGTTGTCACTTCGTGCAACCAATTCTGCCAGAGTTCTATTTCTTCATCTGAATCTGAAGTACAGGAACTGTCACACACCCATGAGATTCTCCCATCTTTAGTTAGGTTCACCTGATCATGATCTTGTGCCGTTATCTAGTAGTTGCAATCCATCTCATCGTCATTGTAATCCTCGTGCATAGGTTCAGTGTAGCGCACGCCTTTTGGCTGGATCTAGCAAAACTACTATGCGTAGGGACTTTTTCTTGAAAATCATTTTCTGCTTCTTCAGGTTGATGAATCCATTCATATTTGTGGCCCAATCTATCCCTAACAATGTGGGGTAAGGGTTGTTGTCATCTACAATCTCTATTACCTCAAAGTCTGTCTGCGTGCTCGTACCTTCGATATCCACTGTTACCCCTTGCAATCTTCCCATGGGCACGATCTTTTGTTGGTTCACCATCCATAATTGAATAGGAGACCATAGTAATGCGGGCCTACCCATGCGTTCCCATGTCTGCTTTGGTAATACATTCCTGTCTAAACCCAGGTCTAAGATGACCTGATCCATCTCATATTCGCCAATTTGTGCCATCAACCACATTTCTCTCCATGTGCGCTGTGCATGCCTTCCTAGTTTTTGAACTACGTGCGGTTCTCCTCACCCTACACACCTAGTTATCAACTCCTGTAATCCTTTAACCACCTTATTGGCATGTAGCAGCTTCATGCATGTCTCTAAAATGGTAGTAAGCATAGAAGGATCCATTCCCAACTTTGGTTGATCCTTACTACCTGAAGTAGAGGCCTCCGTGAAGCTCTTCTTAGCTTCCATAAACGTTTCCCTTATGCGCACCAAGTCAAACTCAAGTTCCTTTGTAGGAGCCTTGTGAACCCATATAAACCCATGTGTTGTCCTCAGGTTGCTTTCCCTTATCTTCCCTTGTGGTCGTGTTGCTTTTGAGCACCATGTTCACGTTGGGGTCTTCTTCGCGTGGTCCAGACCTCATCATTTGGATATTCTGAGTCAGGGTAGGTTGTAGTACTCCTTTCTCGTGCATCTGTGTGGTCACTATTGGACAATCTACCATTTCATGATCAAACTACTCACAGTACGAACAAGATATTCTAGTTGATTTGGTGCAATCACGAGTGTAGTGTCCCAGTCCTCCACAATTGTAACAGATTAGCTATCTACAACCCCTTCTTGCCCTTATTCCTCCTTGTCCTCACCCTATTCCTTGAAATCCAACGCACACCATCCCTGTGGCTAGGTCGAGGCCTTACGTTTCCGTCTGCATCCTATATGCTGGTGTACGCTCCATCATTAACTCATAGCCGCAACAAGTATGCCCATCGTGGCCCACCAATCTACAGAAATTACAAAATAGTTACAGCAGACTCTGTGTATACTTCTGTAACAGGTGACAGTTGCTCGTAGTGTGCTTTCCTCCCACTTGACAGATCGTGCACCAGAGTGCAGGTGCTGCACTTGGCCCTACCTGTGTCTATGGTCTCAACGACATTCGCCCCCCTCCTACCAAGTAGTTCATGAATATCGGATAGTGATCCTTATCGTGGCCCTGGCCCTTACATTTTATGCACCACACTTCTTCACACGCTTCTGGCCGAGGTGCCCTATCTTGCTTCAAACTCTGCATCTCCAAGCATAGGTTCTATAACTACGCATGGATTTGTTGGACTCCCAACCCCGGATATTGTATCGGTGTTTCATGAAACCTCATCGCCATTTCTAATGCTTCTACCTGGGTTGAGAGCTTTTGTTGTGACAGTGTCATCCTCAGGTGTGGTGTCAAAGATGCCACACACCATGTGTGGTGTTGCGCATCTTCCAATGTCATATTAGCCTCCTGGATCATACTTTTCATCCTCTGATCTAGATCCCAGGGGGTTTCACCTAGAAGCATCATGATCTCTTTAAACCCAATGATTGACTATGTCTCTGACTTCAGCCAGCTAAACTCTCTGTTCAACGCATTCTGAATCTCCGCTATTCCTGCATTTGGGTGATCATTAGAGTGCTTGATATAACATGTCAGCGCGCGATCCTGTAGCGCGCTTACCAACGTGGCCTTCTTGATGTTGTCATCTGTAACACCGTGTGCTTCCACACTGCTCTTAATACGAACCAAAATTGATCTGGATCTTCATTCCCTACTCCTATGAATACATGTAGCTTGATCGCACTTGCCATGCTGAACTGCGGGTTTGGTGGACGTGGGGTGGATGAAGATGGAGGTGAAGTAGGTGAAGTGGGTGATGGCATAAGTGGAGGTGACAACTGTGGAATGTGCTACCTTATCAAATTGACCACACTCCTCGAAGAAACCCAAGCGCGCTCTTCCTCACTCTCTCGCAAAGGTGAAAATAAAGCATTGTTCCCTAACCCTTTGATCCCTTTCTAGATCTTTCCACTCCACATTTCTCCAATCATTAATGTATTCGCATAACACGCTTTTCACATAACAGCATCTTAATCCAGGTATTCAGGGATATGATGTACCTACCTCGCAGTCCCTTGAGAAAATATCGTTCTGCATCGCTATAACTCATAGTTGTGTCTATCGCGAACTCATTGATAAACCCTCCTATTATTCGGTCAAGCCAATGGTCCACAACCTACGCGATCTTATCTTCTAATGCCTCTAGCCTATGTACTAACTCCAAAGTCCACACTATCGGTTGATCGAGCTTGCACCTTCCCTGGCTATCGGCTAACCTTGCGATCCAATCATATAGCTCTAAAGAGAAGGTCATGAAGAAGATCTCGTGGATTTCTGTATATATGTAGCGATCCAGCCACCTCTTTTCATATATCTATGGAGTTTTGTTTTCCTGTATCACGAACTTGTGAAGCTTTTGATCCAACCAATCTTCAATTTCCTTCTTCATAGGGTTCTAGTGTTCCAACATCAGACATCCCTTAAGCCAATCCCAATCCCGACAACAGAACCATTTGTTGGCTTATTGGGGCCTAACCCAGGTTTAGAAGTGTTTTAGTCAAACAAATCCCAAAACTATCGGCCCTTTCAGCAACAGTCCGCAGAGCGCAAACTGAGGTCTCACCTGAGGTAGTATGGGAGGGTGCTGGAACCAGGTTTTTGCACCCTTGGGATGTCTTGATGAGGTCTGGAGAGTTCGCAAACTAATCTTTCACACTTGTATTGTTTCGCCCGGCTATCTGACCCTCGCGTAGCCCTTGTATTGAGCACAAAGAGGCGTTGTCTAGATCCCTTACCCTTAGTATGTTTTTATTATAGATCTGACTTAATTCAGTAGTATTTATCAATCATTCAATATTTGTAACAAGTGCACAAACATAAACCTTAAAGAGATGCATAAAACCATAACAGAAGAATAAACACGCAGATCTATGAGCAGATGCACAATATTTCAAAAACACTTATCTTTTATTAATCTTTTGTTTCAGTATAACCTAATTCCACCCTACGCACTCAGCTACAGGGGTCCACACACATAGCTGCGGAATCTACCAGGCCTCTGCACACACAGTTGCAGAGCCTAGTCTTACTACTACCCATGACTCGGACTTCCAGACTCAGACCAAATATTGCCTTCAAAAACCCATAATAATCCAGAACCAGCTCCAAAAAAACTGACTTCTTTACTTAGAGCCTTGCTCTATTTATACAGTCCCATGGTCCACGGACCATGGGTAGGCCGACCCACTCTATGTTAAATTACAATATTTAAGGGCAAACAACCCTTTGACTTGACTTATTACAATATGCACTCCATGCACTACGTAGAGCTTTTACAATACCATTACCCAAAATTGTGGGCTTTAAGCCCCAAAATCGTTACACAGGGGATCCGCTACCCAACACTCTGGTCAAGAGTACATTAAACTTATAATGAAGATCAGCGAGTAGTGCAGTATCCTCTCGACCCTGATGTGATGATGATGTCCCCCGATCTACGGCCCCAGGCACTGTGGCTCGACCTGCATATCCTGTCGGCTTTACCGATGTTATGTCTACATCCAACATATTTTACACTCAATACCATATACATGTGATAGAAATATGAAATGCACCATAAGAGTAGAAACTTAACACTTACTATCTAGTCCCCATGCTTTCCTGGGCGGAAGTGGAAAGTTAGGATCTGCCTGATAGTTCATCCCGCTATAAGGGTAATCGTCAATGTAAAGGGGCATCCGATCCCAATGTGCGAAAAACTCAAGTCGAAACACCCATCTGACTCCCCCTCCTCCTCCTCTCCGCAGTATTTTCCCCCAGCGACGCATCTTGGGCTCATGTGGGCCCCCATCTCAGATCTGTACATGAGGACGGATAGTGGGTATCTTCTCAAGAAAAATGCACACAATACTATACCAAAAGCATAGTCACATTTCACCTACCTCCTGCAAAGACTTAACTTTCATTTCACCAATGACAGCATCATCTAGGCCCAACCATAGTAGGTCCCATCTAAAACACTCTCAACCAACATCATCTGCCCACCAGTGATGTGGTGGAACGCCTGGCTTCCCAGGACCTATAGCACAACTACGACAAAGCCTGTGTCTCTAGCCTCTCTAGATCAATAAATGGGATGTTCATGCCCTTGAAACGAACACCCCATCAACAATGGCGCTCCACAAACTCATTAATGTTCCTTCCACAAGGTAACACCGAATAAATATCCCCCACCACTCCAAGGGAGGCAGTCTAGTCAAGAAGTAAATATCCTGTAATGTGAGCTCAATCTTATGCCCCTACATGACAAAGACCTCCTAGCCTTGATCCTAATATCTCACAATTCTCGATAGCAAGGGCTCACCTACCCTCATCAATGGGTTCTCTACCAACTTGACAGCCCCATAATGAGCCAATGCCCCTCAAACCCCCTAATCCCCCTAGATCTCAGATCGAAGAGTATCCAAGTCTCATTCGTTCCAGTTGATTTTTAGCTCTACCATGCCTGCAAAACACCACATGTCTTGTCAGTTCGAAGAAGAAAACAATGGTTTACACTGATCAGCCTACAACCCCCACCAGGATAGAAGACCAACGCTCTCTCAAGCCCCAAATCTCATTTTTCAGCCCAGAAAGTGTGAGCTCATAGGTTTCCATTTGTTTCTTATGAGCTAGATCGTACTTCTGGGCCCAAAAAGTGTGATGTGACCGTGATTAAGAGTAGGGGTCTCTCAAGGAGCTGCCAGGTGCCAAAAATCAAGAAATAAATCACTGAAATTGAAGAGATGAGTAAGGCCACCTACCTGAAAGACACATATCCTAATTCTGGCAGTCGGTTTGTTTGCTACAGTCTCCAAAAGATATAGGGCCTTTTCCTCCTCTCCAAATTCACCATAGCTCACTTAGCAAATGAATCCAAATTGGAGGGAAAATGTCCTTTCATAGAAAAATGAACAATTTTTCTATCACCCATTGCAACTAGACCATAGCTCAGTTTGATGAACCGTCGGCACCATTGGAAAGCTCTCAATGAGCTCTATAATAAGTCTTCCTTAGTATTTGATGATTTAACACTTCACCAGGAAGTCATTTTTCCAAGAAAAGTCACTTCATCACCTCTCAAAATCAAATTTCATCATAAAGCAACACTTATACTTTGAGGTCCACCTCCTCTTAATACTTTTCATACCATATGTTGACTTTCGTCATGAGTAACCATCATTTACTCATGTTTTGATGGTCCCCACTGGGCCTAGTCTATGTGGCAGCATATTTAAGTCACCCTTATTCAGAGCATCTGCAATGATTCACCCTTGTTCAAAGCATCTGCGATGAGTCACCCTTGTTCAAAGCATATGTAATGAGTCACCCTTGCATTCTTGGAGTCTATTTCATGTCCCATCATATCATGTCATATTATTCCATCCATATTTGAATATTGTTCATCCTGTGTTTCCCATTTTGGCCTCTAGTCATATTGTCCCCATCCCCTCTGGAGTTAAGTCGGTTGCTGCCAGGTCAACCATGCACTTTATTCTTTGACAAGGGTGATGAGCCTAGGTATTGCAGCAAGAATGTTGCAACTCCTAGGGCTACTAGCTTTACTTATCAGCCCGGGCTTTGTATAAACTTGGAGGTGACAGTGCTATATGCACAAGTAGAAGTGAAGGTACTACCTGTTTTCACTACTCATCTGGCAAGAGACCCCAGGGGTTCAAATAAAGACTTCTATAGGGTCAAAAGAAGCTTGATTTTTATGGAAGAAAAGCAAATCTATTCTAAGGGAGAGCTACTCTACTGCAGTAATGAAGAAAACAATCATGTAATGCTAAACTCACACCAGACCATAGCTAACCAATTAAACAACTATACAAAGTAGAATTACTAGATCAATCACTAATCTAATGATAATTCTCTAAGTTACAGAAATAAAATCATCAAAACTAGACTAAGGGTTAAGAAAAGGAAACTAAGCTAAGTCTGTGTTTAAGAGGAAGAGAAATTAGAGATCAAATGGGTCAAAAGAGGACGTAATGAGCAACAGTGTATAAAAGCCGTTGGATCAAGCAGGTGAAAGGTAAATGAATGGTTGAGATTGGATCATAGGAGGGTAAGTAGATAGATGCGTGAATAGGGTTTACTAACAGGATGAATGGTGGAGATTATGTCACGGCAGTTGAGTGAATAGATGAATGAACAGGGTTAACAAGAGATGGACGGCTGAGATTATATCGCGGAGGCTAAGTCAAGAGATGGATGTATAATATTAATCAGAAAATAGATGGTAGAGATTAGATCATGGGAAAAAGAAATGTGCAGAAATGGTAGTAGGTTTACGGAGGCAGTAAGCTATTTATCGCGCGCCCTCAAAACCATAAGTTGTATTTTGATATTTCACATAATTATCCTTACTGAGTGACACGTAGCATGAGAAAACCACTTTTCTCGCATGCTCTCGGCTGGATACCAGTCGTACAAGTGTCCGCCCGAGATTGTGTGACAGCCGTTTGATCAGGCGAGGCTGATAAATGGTGGAGATCAACCAAGTTAGTTGGCGATTGGGTGAAGCGATAGTAGTCAAATCAAGAGACAGATCGACGGTGGAGATTAAAGCGGGAGAAGAAAACATGCAGAAATGATGGAGTGGGTTTAGAGAGTGGTAAGCTATTTATCATGCACCCTCAAAGCTGTGAGCTACTTTCTAAAATTTTATGCGCTTAGCATCCCTGGGAAACACGTAGCATGGGGAAACCACTCTTATCACGTGCCCTTAGGCGACAACGATCGAACAAAAATCCACGTGATATTGCGTGAAAGTCGTCGGGTCTAGCAAGGCAGATCAACAGTGGATATTTGACCGAGCTAGTTGGTGAGTGGGTGTGCAATAGTTGTTAGATCAGATAAGGTAGATCAACGGTGGGGATTTAAAGTGCATAAAGTCAGCTTCGAAAATGAATTGGGCAATGATTGGTCGGGTTTTCCTGTGTAAGATAATTGATGGGTAAAAACCATTTAAATGTGAATTAACTACTTCCGCCTAAGTATTTCACGCTGAGGGAGAATGAAAGGGATATGAGGGAGATAAAATTATAGGAAGAAATTGAAGGAGCAGATGCTCATGAAAGGAACATAGTAACAATGTAATGAACCCAGTGACTATGTTAAACAACAAATTCCCTATGAAAACCAAAACCCCATGTTTTTGGGGTTGCTGCAAGGTTTCTTCCTCATGTCATGGTCCCGGAGGGAGGAGGTGAGGCCGAGACACCTATGGGAAACCTTGTGGATCTTTTCTTTGCTAACCTACTAATTGAATGAAAGAATTAATGAAACAAACTAAAACACAACAAACTAGCTGCCTTTTTACTTGCAAACCAACTACCTCTTAACATTTACAACTTTTGATCAAATGATGCATATGAGTGAGTGAGTAGGATACTTATTTATGGCCTTAATGCCACGCTGTAGTTGTCAAAGATCAGAGGTGCCGCTGGTGGTAATTCTTCTTCCTCCTATGTTATCTACTGATGGTTTCTTGACTGCAGATCTGATGTTGTTGTTGCTGTTGTATGGGCATATTTATTCCTCCTCTGTTGTCTGTTGATGGTGTATGTGACTGCAGATATGATGATGCTAAATGGACAGAGGGAGTAGGAGTGTGTGTGGATGAAGGGATGATGGTAATGGATGAGGTGAGGAGTTAGATCATGTCTAGAATGAATTTTGGGGATCTAATCAATCTACCATTGAGGGGATACTATAGAAAACACAATTTTCACCTCAATTAGAGGAATGAAGTGATCTTTTGAAAGAGGATGCAGAGGGCTACCGTAGACCACAATTTTAGAACTTAAAGATTCGAAATTACAAAGTTACAGTCGTTTCAAGATCGATCTCCTAAAATCAAGAAAAATCAAGATGAGGAAGTTTGATGGCAAGGATCCAGTAAATTGGATACTTCAAATGGAGAAATATTTTGATCTACATGGTGTACCACTATTACAAA
>APFE030642563.1:11923-25629 GCA_000404065.3 Pinus taeda | reverse complement strand
AACTGAAGGAAACAAAACAAGCACACAAGTGACACCGTTGTTTTTGGACCAATGTCCCCGGGAAAACCCAATGCGAGAAAACCGGTGCATCTATTTGAGGGTTTTATTATTATGCAGTTTCTGAATACAATTTGGGTGCCAAAATTGGCTCACCCAACAAAGAATAATCTCAGCAAGTAGTACCTCTCAGTCAGAGACAAATGTTCTGGCTAAAACCCTGGATAATCACTTCGACAACTTCACATCTTCAATTTGCCCCACGAAACCCCAGCGTCAGCCTCTAAGGACAACATCAACCCTTTCTGGCCCAACGTTTGCCCAACGTCACTCTGGCTTGGCCTGCATCAGCCTCTGGAGGCACTGCATCATCCCTCTGGCCCTCTACGTCACCCACGCTGGCCCTTTGAGGCACTGCGCAGTTCCTGGTTGCCTCTGCGTGAGCCCTGGCTGGTTCTGCGTGAACCCCTAGCTGGTTCTATGTCCCTCCCGGTACCCTCTTTGTCTCTCTGCTTCTGTATTCATTGCCTCTCACTGTTGATCACTAATTCTATCTCTCTTAGCTAACACCGCTCTAGAGAATAGAATGATCGATCACTCTGGTGTGTTCTCCAAGTGACCCTCAAGCCTCCTTATATACTTTTCTCGTTGACAAATCAACGGTCGAGATTAAGTCCCTAATCAACGGCTAAGATTAATTTTGTCTTGATACATGACTTTTGGACCCTTCTAACACAGTTTTATATTAATATACATTAATATTTTATTTTCCATAAGTTTAGACTTAGGGACTCCATTAAAAATATTAATTATTTTAATATCTCTCAAACTGTTTAGAATCTTCCCAAACCATTTTTGGGTAGTGGAGATCTCATGTATCTTAGCCTTTCCACCAATTTTAGCAGCTAGAGCACATCCGATGCTACCCCGAATCAACATAGTATGGATAAACTGCAATTTTATTTTGTAAGATTATTTCTGGCATCAATCCAAGCACATTAACTGGTCCTGCTGAAGTGTATTATATTTTTTGTTGGTATGTTTTGAAACTTCAAACCAATTCATGTTTCAAAGTGTTGTTCTAAATTTCCAAGTGCCAATGCATTATGCTTATGTTGGATTAAAAGTAAATTAATAGTGTTTTTTTCACTATTGTTCCTCTTCTATTTCTTTTTCTATAATAGTTCCATTTGGTAATAGGAACATTATAAAAAAGAGTTTCCTTGGCTGATTTCTTCACATCTTATCATGCATATTTATATATAATATCATCCTATAATTGTAGTTAAAGATTTAGTGTGACAAAACAACTTTCAATTTGCACACATGAATTTTGCTAATTTGTTTTCCTCTCATCTTATAGTCCAAATCTATGTCGAATAATTATATTGCAGAGACAATAATGAAGTGTTGAAGATTATTTTGTCAAATGGCATATGGGAACT
Source organism: Pinus taeda (assembly GCA_000404065.3). NCBI lineage: Eukaryota > Viridiplantae > Streptophyta > Pinopsida > Pinales > Pinaceae > Pinus > Pinus taeda. Next base: position 24,187 of record APFE030642563.1, on the reverse strand, counting down.
TTATGGGGAATCGTATGTTGGATTTATCCAGAATAATTATGAGATGCTTTCTTATTTAATAGGAACATGCATGGAATTCCAATTTTGTTCTTTTAAATCAATTCGGTTGGAAAATATTAGCCACTAATATTTAACAATGTGTCCGTTGACTTATATTTTTATATGGTTACATGTACTATAAAGGTTTGGCCTTTGTACACCTTGCTTTTTTTGCATTTGTTGGCCATGTGAGTAATGCACACCGTATTTTTTGTTGTTAATGGACTGCAGATTGCTGCTAAACTGGACAGAAATTAGAGTCACTTTAAGCTAAAAGATTGGTATCTTTGTCTCCTTTGTTAGGTACTCTAGAAAAAATTATGCAGATGGCGCATGCCCACCACTGCAAGATAGTGTTGCTGGAGTTCAGCTAGTGCAAGATTGGCATCTCAATCAGTTATCACCTCAACCACAAGGACCAAATGGTGATATCCTTTCAAATCTGCATCTCCAAAACGCTTAATTTGTTATCAATATTCTCTCTTCTCAAGGCACAGTGAGAAATAGTGTTATCTTTAAATTAAATTTTCATTCTACATGGCAGTTCTAAAAGTTACTTGTTTCAGCATGTAGATCTCATCCATTAAAAGTATTACCTTAAAGCGAAGGCTCCAGAGGGAAAGTTTCATTTTCTCATGCAGGTTTTTCCATAACAGAAAAGACATATCCAGTACAAGAAATTGTTCGATATTTATTATTGGGATTATATGAATGTTTTTCATTGGTGCCATCAAATATACTGATTGTTACTTTTATGAGTTCCTATTTTAGTATTTTGTGAGCTGGTGAAAAAATGAAGAAATTAATGATGATGGTGCTAGTGTTCTGGATCAAGAGGAAGGCTCTAAATATCAAGTTGAGGATTCAGATTGTGATGATTGTGCTGCTAAGAAATTAGAGTGTTTTTTTTGTCTCTATTGTTCCTCTTTTATTTCTTTTTCCATAGTAATCACATTTGGTAATAGGAACATTATATAAAGGAGTTTTCTTGGTTGCTTTCTTGTCATTTTATCGTGCATATTTATATATGATATGATCAGATTGTAGTTAAAGATTCAGTCTGAGAAAACAACTTCCAATTTGCACACACAAATTTTGCTAATTTGTTGTCCTGCATCTTATAGTGCAAATTTATGTCACAATTATATTGCAGAGACAATGATGAAGTGTTGAAGATTATTTTGTCAAATGGCATATGGGAACTTATGAGGTATCCTATGTTGGATTTAGCCAGAATAATTATGAGATGGCTTTCCTATTTAATAGGAACATGCATGGAATTCCATTTTTGTTCTTTTAAATCAATTCGGTTAGAAACTATTAATCACTAATATTTAACAATGTGTCTGTTGACTTCTATTTTTATATGGTTACATTTAATATAAAGGCTTGGTCTTTGTACACCTTGCTTATTTTGGATTTGTTGTTCATGTGAGTAATGCGCACCGTTTTTTTTTGTTGTGAATGGACTGCAGAATGCTGCTAAACTGGCGAGAAACAAGAATCACTTTAAGCTACAAGATTGGTATATTAGTCTTCTTTAGTGTACTCTGGAAATAATTACGCGGGTGGCACATGCTCACCACTACAAGATGGTGTTGCTGGAGTTCAGCCAGTGCAAGATTGGCATCTCAATCAATTATCACCTCAACCGCAAGGACCAAATGGCAATGTCCTTTAAGTTTGCATCTTCAAAGTGCTCTATTTGTTGACGGAAAACACAAATGCAGTAACTCTTCTCAAGGCATGGCTAGAAATATTGTTATATTTAAATTAAATATTAGTTCTACATGGCAGTTCTAAAAGTTGCTTGTTTCAACATGTACATCTCATCCATTAAAAGTATTACCTTAAAGTAAAGGCTCCAGAGCGAAAGTTTCATTTTCTCAGGTGGTTTTTCCATAACAAAAAGGACATATCTAGTACAATAAATTGTTCAATATTTGGGATTATATGAATGGTTTTTCATTGGTGTCATCAAATATACTGGTGGTTACTTTTATGAGTTCCTATTTTGTGAGCTGGTGAAAAAATGAATAAATCAATATTGATGGTGCTAGTGTCTGGACCAAGAGGAAGGCTCTAAACTATTTTCAAGGTGAGGATTCAGATTGTGATGATTATGCTTCTCAAAAATAAGATTTTCTAGAGAGCTCTAAAAATACTAATGCTCCATTCCAAGAATATAGTTAGAAGCATGATCCTACTGTTGTTATAAAAGAGATTGTAAGCCCAGAATTTGAGTAAGTTGGCATGACTAGTCACAAAAAAGATGGCACAGAAATTGCAGTGCCAAAGGAGAATATAGTAGCAACCCTAGGATACACGTTTATCTTGGTTTGTGCTTTAAAAAAATGAAGGGAAATCATGTGTGTTTTTTTTCACTGGACCACCAAAATTTGATGATGAAACTACCATTGAGGATATCACATGAGAGCTTTCTTATCTACTTGTCAAAGATAAAGATGAAATTTGTATAGAATATCACCTTTATCATCCTGAAGATGGTAGGGATAGCATTAGGGAAGAATGCTCAGATTGTCCCATGTGCAGGTTTTAGCCTGCATTACCCATTGATGAGGACTGTAAGAAACCCAAATTTATAGGAAAACACCATTGAGAAGATAAGACGACATACCTGTGTGGTGATACAAAATATAATGCTTAAGGTGCTTATCAACTTCTCTGTGTATATTATGGAAACATAGCAACATCATTGTGATTGATTCCACTGACTCAATAGGTGTAGTGAATGTAAGAGCTTGCTTTGAGTATATCATTTGATTATGTTATGTACATACCATCATATGGTGAAACTACGAGTCATTGTACATAGATTAACATCGCTATAGTAGTTACAAAGTTCATAGTTTGAGTTATAGATCCATATAAAGCTTGTATTGCTAACATATATGGAAATCATAGAACCAAATGAGGTTGAATCACAAGGTAAATCTTCTACATGTTATGCCAATACGTAACCTTATATGGGAATCATAATATTTCTATAGCTCTTTATCACACATATAGCATGCATAATACGGGTATATCATAGCTATTACATACCACTCCTTATCATAAAGAATTTTTATACCTTAATTACAGTCATGAGATCAATGACTGTAATCAAAGCTTAAACCATGATGGTTGTTATATTACACATATTGCTTAATCACATATGGCAGTTATTCTAATCACAAAGCTCCTGTTTGAACTTTGTACTAATTACAGATCCATAAGAAATGATCATATAGCCCATTTCAAATCATACTAGTGTTACATAAGAGTAATCAAATTAGTAGTACCACATAACACGTGTAAGCTTTATAAACTATGATACCTTAGTTATTGAAATACAAGACTCTTAAGTTGTAATAAGCTAGAACACTACTAGTTATATATACAGTAAAGCAATGGTTGTCACAGTATTGATAACATTTATGGACCCAATATATTAGGTGAATAAGTGTATATGAGAACGAACTTATAGTCTCAATATATATATGCGACATATGTGAAGCTAGCTTTATTCACATTCTTTGCTAACTCGTCACCCTTCAGATATGCAGCAGGCCAACAACTTTAACCTTGTGAATTTCACAAGTCGGTAGGATGGTGTGGTATCTTGATATAAATCCATAATTGGCTATGCATGTGAATGGAGAGTCATGGTGATTATGAAAATTTTATTTGAAACCACAAAAGGCATGAAAGCCTACAATCTGTCCATTTCTTGTGGGATATTCTATGAGTTGTGGGCAATAAAACTCGTAACCATCAATAAATAAAACACCTTTTTAAAGTAGTATTGGAAACATCGAAGTGAAATTTGACTTAGAAAGACTCGAGTCAGATGTGAGGGAACATTTCAAATAACACTCAAACTAATAAGAGGGATTGATTTGGTTGCCCTTGGTGGTAAGTGAGGCTTGCATTCTTGAGCTTAGCTTTCAACATAACTAGGAGGATGTGAATTGACCTGCCCTCGGTGGTAACTAAGACTTGCATTCATGAGCTTTCAAAATAACTGGGAGGATGTGAATTGACCACGTTGTGTTACAGTAGTGTACACCAAGCCACAATTGGAGGATGTGCTTGGTAGGATGTACATAGGACACCCATAAGCCACATGGAAGGATCAAATGGCTACAAAAGCACAACACTAGCATACCAATGCAACAAGGATCAACATAAACCAAAAGAGTCATGTGAGCCTTTGTTAGTTTTTGTAGCATCAAACAGGTGTTCTAGTCTCAACTTGTGCTAGAGAGGCTAAGAATACGAGATCTTCAAAACTTAGAAATTTTTTCCCGAGATAAGCTTGTGAAACTCCTTAATTAAATTAATTAGCCATAATTTAAATTTTTCTCAAAGTCTTGTTGTCACTCAGAGTGTAGAAGCACTGTGACAACAATTCCGGGTGGGGGTTGTCACTCTGATCCCTGCGCACTCCATTCTAGTTGTCTCTCAACAGTAGGCTATGGGGGGTAGTCCCTATGGAAATGTGAAGGTGGAAGACAAGTTGGCAACCAACAAGTTAGGGAGACACGATTGAATGGCCTAGCTACTTGGTTAATTTTAGCAAGATTTAAAGATTAGATTAGATTTGAATGTGAGATCAGTGCCTTATGGAGTCAACTTCTTGCTTATTATTAATCAGATGCCAAGTAACCGGATGAACGATTTCTACTTGGATGTTTTACTTACCTATATGTTATGCAAATCTGAAGACCTAGGTGCAATGCAAGAATCTTGGTTACTTTTAATTATATTCCCATTCTAAGTACAACCTTTCACTTAACTATTTTGGAACTAGTCTCTAAAGTAGGTTGTGGGATGGAAACCAACGGGAAGCAAGCAAAGGCTTGATTAATGATACCTCCCCCTGTGTTCCAACCACACGATGCCTCCAACGTTGCAGAGACTATGGCTTTGACGATTGCAAGGTCACCATGTTAACCACTAATGAGGGGCTAAATTCCTCAAGCTAAATTGAAAAAGGGTGGCCATGAATATCTATCAATCAATCTTATGCTTGGAGGTAAATTATTAATGCAACTAGACTTAGAATGTAATGCAAGATGGATTAAGTGATTCTTAAGGTAAGATTTTTTAAGTTTCTTAAGTACTTAGTTATGATTTGATCTTAAGCTATATCAAGAAGATACAATCTTAACCACAAGAAAGTGTGCCAAGTTACCAAGTGCCAATAAGATACAATAGATACACACAATATACAATTATTCAACAATTATGAGATGTGCCAAAATCCTGTAATAATTTATTCAATGATAATTGAAGCACTTAGAATAATTTAATCAATGCTTAACAAGATATCGGCGATTATTACCACAAGATTATCAATGCTCTTGCTTCAATTAAAAGCTTCCAAAATAGATAAATGCCAATATTATTTTAGACATGCTCAATGTAAATTAACACCAATTCAAATAGATTACAAGCCTTTAAACAAATAACACTTAGATCTCAAGATATTGCCTATCCAATTAGGTTCTTAGAACCTCAAGATCACAAAAATGTTAATGATGCACAATTAGAGTTATGCAATAAGATTAGTCAAATTCACTTAAGAGACTTACAATGATATTCAATTATGTATTGAGTGCTTATATGAGTGAATTTAGTGCAAAGTTAATGATCTTTTAGACAAGAAAATGTTAGATTCCAAATAACTAATGTTAGCAATCTTCTTCACAATAACACTTAGAACCATAAAACAAGTAATAACCATGAAAACACTTACGCAACTTATCTTTCAAGCAATAGAGATCTATGACAACAATGAGCTACTTATGTCAAAATGAGATTTAATGAGCATCAAACAAACTTATGACAACAGTATGTAACTTTTAATTTAGATCTCTTTCAAGTGTAAAATGAGAAGTATCTATTAGTCAAATATGAGCAATGAGAATCCAAGTGTCAAATTAATTTTCCAACTCAATAATTTAGATGTATTAGCCTTCTCAAAATGCAATTTGCTACTGTTATATCAGACTTATGATGTGGAGATGACAATCACCAAAACTTATGATTTCATGTCAAATTATGATTGCCCAATTGATGCAATTTATTACCTAGAGTGTCAAGAAAATTATGAGTTAATTTTATGGCATATGAAGGTGTCTTTTACCACTGTTATGAATTATTTTTCTTGCTGAAGTAAAACAGCGAGGAAAAGTGAGGGTTAGGAGTCAAGCCCTTAGGCTCTAAGCCTAAAAGAAATTAGTCCAACATGTGCCTTGCTATTGATTTTCTAGACCTTTACTAGATGCTTATGTGGCTTTCTTCTTTGGAGCAATGGAGGCATTGTGACAGCATGTTACTTGCCCAAATTTCTTCCAACACCTGAAAAAGCAATTTTTCACCAATTCCTCTATAAAGCTCACCAATGATTAGCTTCGGAAAATCAAATAACCAAATCAGAGATGAATGAGGGCAAGAAGGTCAAAGGAAAGGCTAAAGAAAAGGGCTAGAAGGCCACAATTGGTCAAGGAAAAGTAGCAACAAAAGGACAGAGACCCTATAGGCTTGCGGCTAGAAGCCAAAGACCACAAATGGCCCACGACAAGCCTTAGAAGGTTTCCGTCTAGCTTGAGGGGAGGACGAGAGGCCTAGTATGGCTCACAACAAGGTTAGAGGAGCTAGTAGAGGGATGAGGCAAGGGAAGGGAGAGAAGAGGAGGATTTAGGGCAGGAGGAGGCCCTCTAGGGCCTATGGCAAGGAAAATAGGGGAGGCCAAGTGGCATAGAGGCCACAACCAGGCCTACCAAGGCCAAAAAATGCCACAATAGGGGATAAAAGGGGAGGTCGAGGCCCAATTAAGCTTGTGGCTAGCCTTAAGAGACTAGAAAAGGCTGACACAGAGGGAAGGAGGGATGAAAGGCTAGTTTGGAGGAGGACGTTGGGCCTATAAGCCCTAAAAATGTTTTAAAGCCTCACCAAATTTTGAATTTGCTTCAAATCTTCAATTTCACTGCAAAATTCTTCAATTTGTTGGCCCTGCAAAAATTCTAGAGGCTAGATTTTACCCTCAAGGACCTAGATCTAGCTCTAAACTAGCAAATATTCTTGAATATCACATGCACAAATGAATTTTCAAGTGCCCAAAACCCCAATATATAGAAAAATTCAAAATTCTCAAAACCCCAAACCCTAGTTGCAAAACAAGGGTTAGAAAATAAAATTATTTACAAAAAAATATTATACAAAAAATATATTCGTAAAATATACAAATGTACAACGCTTAGAAAGATTTTGAATAATAGAATTTTTGTAGACCTTGACAATGGCTAGATGTATGTCGAAAAATAAATGTTAAACTGCAGCCTTAACAGAAAATCATAGAAAAAATTTCATAATTCAAACATAGTTAGTCTGTGCCTATAGTTTGTGAACTTGGAGTCCAAGGGCTGGGGAACTTGCAAATTCTATATATTTTCTTAAGAGGAAACCATTAGAACACACAATGAATCGGACCACCTAAGATAAGCCCAAAACTTACCAATACAATGTTCCTATCATCTATGATGAAATAACGATTTAATTAATATTTGAAACACAAATAGAAATGCACATACCCAACACATACCACAAATCAAGGAGACAAAGACACCATGAACTGCACCCCAAAGTATTTTATTATGATTATCAAAACGTTCCTAGTGAAACAGTGGCTTTACACCAGCATTTACAAAGTTACATCAAATCAGTGCTCAAGATCCAAATACTCAATAGAGGAAAAATGTTTTCTATTTATAGATAAAATCCTCCAAGTGGAAAATAATGGCTAGTTGGCTTGATCCCTGTCAAAATAATCTTGATTGTTGATAAATATTTGATAATTTTTTAATCTTTATCATTGAAAATAATTTTTTTTAGGAATTTTCGAATTTTTCATCAAAACCATTTTTTATTAGCTCAAAAATAATTATTTTGAGCTAATTTCCTTAAAACATTGACTTTGACTCAAACACCAACGTCCAAGGGTCAATTTTTTTTTTTAATTTTCAATATTTCCTTGGTAAGGGACCTCCAAAAATTGACTTCTTTTAGACCTATGAATTTTTCCACTTGAATAAAATAATTTCTGTAACATTTTAATTTTGATTCTAAATTAATTAATTTTCTAGTTTAGGATTTAATTTTCATTTTTCCAGAAAAAATAATTAATTGATTTATGAGGGGATTAATTAATTTTCCACCCTCGAATATTTTAGCAATAGTGTCTAAGTATGAGGGACCATGCACTAAAATATTTTTACATCAAATATAACAATAATTCAATCCTCAGAGGGGGAATACCCATTCGTTATAGACCCTCAAATATTTACTCAATTTTGTGACACAATATGATCTAGTAGACCAAGTGATTTGTAATAAAATAATTTAACCAAATAGCTTCAATTATTCTTAAATCACTTTTACAATCGACTCGACTAAAACACTAGGACTCACCTAAGACTTTGACGATAAATTCCACCCTAGCTTTAAGGATGAAGTTGGAGGGAAAAGCTTTGTCGATCATCCATGTTTAAAAATATAAATAATCAGTGAAATGAAAAACCTCCTAGGATGAAATTCGCCACCAAAATAATAGGCTTACCTAGGTTATTACATAAATACATTGTTTTACTAGCATCATTTACATTACAAATTTACAGAATGGGTTTATAATGACATGACAGATTGTTGACCGATAACCATGATCTTTTGAAAAAATTGGCATAACTCCTTGGAATTTTGACAAAATGTGTACAAGAAGTGTAGATCAGGAAAACCGGCCAATTAATAATAGCAATTAATTAAAGAAATGTGAGAATGCCCTAAAAACTCACACGAATTGAGTTTGAGATGATCTTAGTCGAAGATCTAATCATGGTCCTTGATTCACCAACGAGATATTATAAGAGTAGGACGATGTGGATGGAGAAGATACATCGAGTGAGGGTGAGATCAAGGCAGATCGAATTTCCTAGATAGAAAAATTCAACTAGGGAAGAAATTTGAGCTAGTGATCAACAACAGCGATTGAGGAGTAGCAACAAAGTGATTATGTTAGTTTTTTCTAATGACGAAAGAGTCAACTAATAGAGGTTGAGTATTCCATAGAGATGTTGCGTAGGGTCTTACGCAGAGCCTCAAGGAAGCATTTTGATTCAGCTTAGGAGGTCGATGTAGTTGCAGGAGGCTAAGATAATTTTCTAGAGGGTCAGAGGATCACTTCTAGAGTAGCAACAACGAGTTAGGGGCTGATTCGAGGAAGTTCCAAGAAGTTGTAGTAGAGATTTGCGCAAAGGCCTATGCAGGTGTCTCTTGGATAGCCAGTTTGAGTGGCCAAATTACTGTCAAATTTTCCTATGTATAAAGGGAAAATTTCCTTAATAATTTTTCTAGTGATTTCTTAAGAGAGGATTATCAAATTGGCATGCAGACATTGTACTCAAATTTTGTTGTTGAATACTAATAAAAAAACCCTCTTTTGCTACACCGATTTTGATCCAAGTGAACGTTGGTGGACACCCTCCTATTCCACTTGGAACCCCACCACTATCTCTTTCAGTTTTTTAGTTTCCTTAATTGTAGCATAGTTTACTATTTTTGGCAGTTTTTTAGGTCGTGAACATCCAAAGCCATTTTGAGGCCCGAAACAGAGTTTTTAGGAAAACTGGGGCAAATATGATTCCTTGATTGTTGTTTTCCATTTGAAAGTTGTAATCCTCAAATAGATATTTCTAACAAGGTATTGTATGTGTCGAACGAAGATCATATGCCAAAGTTATGACCCCAGGAAGTTGATATACCAATTTACCCAAATGGGGCCCATAGTTTTGACGTTTCATCTCCTAGGGGTAAATAAAAACAGAAACTAACAGATCAAATCGAAGGAAGGAGATCGAATGTACAATGAGCATAGGCAGGTAACAAAAAGTCAAAAGAAGGCTTGGTTGTTTAAGGAATTGAAGTGGATAACCTAACTGGGCTAGTACACAAATAGATTTCTTTTATGAGCTCAAAAGCCCAGGAAGATAAGAATAAAAAAGACCATAGGCCAGTACTAAACTACAAAATATAGAGCAAGGATTAGGTTTTTGAATGTTTATGGTTTTCCGTTGTTTCTCAATAATAAATAGGCCTTTGAGCATCATTGTAACACAGTTCTTTGGCATGTAGCCACCACGTCTCTTCTGGGAGATAAGCTACCATCACCAAAGCTAGTTTATTTCCATTATATTTGTAAGTTTATTTCAGTATTTGATATTAATAAAATGAAGTATTATTTTTGTTGCATCTCTATATTTATAGTTATATGTGTAATTTGTTGCGTTCCTGTTTAAGTTTGGATCAAATTTTCCCACGTTGGGTTTTTCCAGAAACATTTGTCCAAAAACAACGATGTCATTTTTATTTTGTGTGTGCATTAGTTTCTCAGTTCCAATTTTACTTCTGCAATGCATTTTATTTTTGGTGAAAATTGCAATAGTGATTTTATTTATCGTTTGTTGTAATAGCAAATAAATTGCACAATAATTTTTAATTAGAAGAATAATTTCCAATTTTTGTAATAGAGAAAAAAATTTCACATGGTATCAGAGCATTGAAAATCAGATCAAAGGCTCAGTAGCGAGAAGGAAAATTTGTGCAGGTTTAGAGGGAGTTCTGAGCATAGTTTTTAGGATCTACACAAAGGACAATGAGGAGTGTGAATTAGCATAGCAACGGTTCGATTTTCAGTTTGCAAGAAACATAAAATTCGAAGTTCTTCAATTGTAGAGATTTGCAATAAGTGGTGTTGTCTAGAAACGATTTTGGTAAGAAGATCAGAGAATTCGTTGAGTAGATCTATGTGCAGTGATTTTGCAGTAGTGTTTGTAGTAGTATATTAGTGTTGGGTGGAAGAGAAAAAACACACACAAAGGAAGGAATTTTTTAGAGGGTTTCCATATTCAATTTTCTGGAGGAAATATGAGATTTCCAATAGCAGAGGGTAGCAGCTAGGCAGAACCGCACATTGCAGCAAGGAGTGCAAGTTACAGAGCTAGTAGTTGAGCAAGAAAGGGAGGAAATTCCTGTTTATTTTCCATATTTGAGTTTTGCAGAAATGGCCTAAAGAGGACTTCGAGATCGGGATAAGCTAGATGGAGCCTCTAAGTATTGTATTTGGAAATCCATAATGTATTTCTTGCTATATGAGCATGGTTTAAAGACATACATAAAAAGAGTTAGTTGTACCTACAGAATTGCAACAACTAGAGAATTACAATAAGGAGATGGTCAAGGCGAAGTGTTTGATTCTCAATGGAGTTCGAGATCATATAGTCTCACATCTAGCTAGCAAGAATACTACCAAAGAAATGTATGATGTAGTCGATACGCTTTTCCAGAAGATAACCTTGAAAGAAAAGGTGAGGACCACCAAGATGCATAAGGGTGAAGCAGTCACTCCTTACCTCACCATAATTTAGAATGTCCGAGATGAGCTTACAGTAGTTGGAGAGACACCTCTCAAGAGTGAGTTGGTATTGTTGACCACTATATGTCAACAACCCATAATAGTACACCCCCCTTTTTCGCAAAAAGGATAGCACCCGATCAATGTGTCCGTGCCATCCAACTATCATCATCAACTTGATCATCATGTTATAATGTAAACCCTTTTTGCATGTGTATAATGTAAATAATCTCAGCTGGTCCATGTCGTGTATGTAATTGACATAGGTAAACCTACTTTTCTAGTGATGATCTACATTCTGGGAGTTTTTTTGTCTCAATGATCCATTCTCGGATGGTCGACAGAGTTTTCCTTCAGCGTTACTCCAAAGCTGAAATGGATTTTGTCACTGGGACCTTAGACGAGTCCTATGTTCTACATCGAGTCTATGTAAAAGTGATTTGGGAATAATCCTAACTATTTGGTTAAGCTATTTTATTACAAATTACTTGGTCTGCTGGATTATATTTGTGTCGTAGAAATGGGTAGTACGTGAGGGTCTTTTATAAATGGGTTTTCGTTATTGAGATGTAAAAAATATGAAAATCATGATATAAAGTGTCTCGAGGGTTGGAAAAATAATGTATTCCCTCATAGGTTAATTAATTAAATTTTCTTGCCAAAAATTAATTAAAATCGTAAGCCAGAAATTTAATTAATTATAGGTCCTAGGTAAATTTAAATTGTCCAAAGGCAAAATTCGTCGGTCTTTA
>APFE030642563.1:0-11208 GCA_000404065.3 Pinus taeda | reverse complement strand
ACAACAAACTCTCAACAAAGCCTTTGTTCCCATTAATTCTACCCGCAACATCCTTCAAACCCTTCGAAAATCCCTTTCTTTTATGCTCCAGTGCGTTGCCCATCCGGATCCCCTTGCGTGCTACCTCAAATCCGTCGATTTTGCTGCCCGTGGTTTCCATCCTATTCGCTGCTCCAAACATATATATCATCCCTCCTCGAACCTCACTTCCTACATGTAGTCTCCATCAAACCTTAAACATTGTTGTCGAGCTCTTTCATCTCCCCTCCCGTTGACCTGTAGTTGTCCCAACCGCGTCCCTCTTCACTACTCCTTTCTATTGGAGCTGTAAAACAATCGAATCTCACTGCGCATGCATCCTCTCCTGTTGTGTAAAGCGGTTGCCTGTCTGCAGTCCTTCTCCCATCTATCTGCATTCCAAACTAGCTCTCTCGGCCTCTTATTGCTGAGTCTTCTATCCTCACTGCTGCAAACCTACACAAGCAAACTCAAAGCACTTTGATTTTTTTTTTCTTTTTTTGTTGGTTTCATTTTTGCCTTTAGGTTTTACTTAGCTCGGTTTTATATTTTCATGTGCATTGTATGTGTTAGGTCTCATCTCTTTTTTTTTTTTATATGCGTTATGGTTAGTTTAACATATTTTTTTCTTTCATTTTGAAATTCAATTTGTTTTTTTTTTTCTCATTTGGATTTGTTTTACTTGATTTTCGATTTGTTTTGACTTTATGTTTTAAATTTTTTTATTTTGATTTTCTTTTTCACTTTTTATTTTCAGTTTTGATTTTAAAATTTGTCAAAAAACATTAAAATTTTCTAAAATCTAAAAAATCTAAAATTTTTTAAAAAATCCAAAAATTTAAAAAAAACCTAAAACATTTAAAAAATCTAAAAAAAATTAAATTTTAGTGACTGAAAAATAAAATAAAAATGGATTTGTGCTTTCACATTTAATATTTTAATGTGGTCTATGGCCCATTAAAATTTTAATTTTTAACCCTTTAATTCATTTAATTCCGTCACATTAAAAGATTTTGATTTTTTTATTCAACTAATTACCTAAGGAATAATTAAGACACAAATTTAAATTTCCTTGGTATTTTTTGGTTCTAAGTGCAAAATCTTAAAATTTCATGATTCTTCTATGGTCAAAGTGCGATAAATGTTTAAAATCATATTGGCTATAGGAGAAATTTAATTAATTCTAGATCGGGGTTATTGAAGAAAACCATTTTTAATCTAGAATCATTGCTTAGAAGTTAATTTTCATAATTCTTCATGGGATTTGATTGCTAGAACTTTTTTTTTTTGGTGTTTACATTGATCATTCATGATTGTCTCTTACTTGGGATATCTTGCTTTTGTTCAATCTATAGTTAATCGAATATAAAAGCACTGGTTTTTAATCATTTGTTTTATCTTGTGGTTGTGTCTTATTTATTTGATCTATTTATCTCAGTTAACCAAGATTTGTCATAAAATCATAAGGTTTTCCATCTTCAAGTCTCCTAGAGCTTGTGTTCCAGAGGTTTTTTCTCATTCATTCACCTTAGGGACTACCCCCCTTGACTTGTCTAGCAGAGAGTCTAAACGGAGTGAGCAAGGATTAGGGTGACAACCCTTACTCTGAGCGTTGTCGTGGTGCCTAGACGCTTTATGTGACAACATTTTTTGGCGTCGTTGATGGGGACCAATTTATTGGGCGTTGGCTCTATGACATTCATCTTTCATCTTTCTATCATTCATTTTAGTCAGAAACACTAACATTTTTTGGTGCCGTTGTCGGGGATAGATTTTTTGTGTCCTTGGTTTTCTCAACATCATTTTAATCATCTCATATATTCCACCATTCATTAGCCCGTCAAGCGGCACAACATTTTTTGGCACTATTGTAGGGGACCAATTTATTGGGCCTTGGCTCTATGACATTCATCTTTCATCTTTATATCATTCATTTTAGCTCGAAACGCCAACATTTTTTGGCATCGTTGTCGAGGACAGTTTTTTTTCCTTGGTCCTCATGACATTTTTTCTAATCATCTAATCTTTCCATCATTTCTTATCCCATCAACACAACATTTCCTGGCGTCATTTGATCTTTTCATCGCTTTATCTTTCATCATCGCATTAATCATTTCATATGTACTTTTAGCACGTGGACATTTCAGTTCATTTCTTGTTTGGGTGGCGACTCCACTTCTTTCATTTATTATTTCTCAGACAAGAATCCCCCCCCTTATATCCAGTTGTTTTTACCTTTTGGATCCTAGAGCTAGATTCATGTTCAAGTGGCAACTCCACTTCTTTTGCTTCTTACAAGAATTTCTACTAGAAGCCCACTTCTTGTGCATCTCTTGATTTTCTTGAGCAAGGGTCTCTCTCTAGCATCCATTTGGTCTCTCCTTATCCCTTTAAGCAAGTCATCATGGATGACTTGTTTACCCCGTGTCATTTTACTAACTTTCTCCATGATATGCCGTAAGAGTCCATTCATAAATTACCTTTGTTCTCAGGTGGTGATTCAGTCGCTGCTAGAAAGCATCTATCTAGGCTTACTCATACAATAATTAGACATTGTAGTTCTTCCCAATATAAACATGAAGATGTCAAGATGCGTCTATTTTCCTTTTCTTTAGAGGGTGATGCTTTGAATTGGTTTTATAATTGTCCTGAAGATTCTTTCGCTTCTTTACAAGACATCATCAATGCTTTTGAAGATTGATATGGAGATTAAGGTGGTTCGCCTTGTGCCCCTAATACTATGCAACAAGATGAAAGTGTTATTATAAAGGATCCAACTATCAATAAAATATTTCAAGACAATTCTCCATATAAGAATGATGAATCCACTTGTACCATTGCAAGGTGAATCCATGATAGTGGAAAAGCAGGGACAAGTTGTCAAATCAGTGTCGGTAATGAAAGGGAAAATGATAAGAATCTTACAGAAGAACTAAAGCATTTGGTTAAATACATGCAGTTCAATCAAACGTATCTGGTAAAAACATGGAGCTTAATCAAGAAAAATTGATAGCTGATTACGCCCAGGATATGAGAACTTTGTACACTCAACTAGAAAAACGTGATAAGGAGATGAAAATCATGAAAATTAAACACTCCGACCAAGTACCCACCGTAGTAGAAAAGTGTGCTCAGAATATGGAGGCTATGAGGACTGACATGCAGAGTCATCATGAGAAAGAAAGGACTTCCATGCAAAACCATTTGCTTGTCATGAGAGATAAACACGGTAAGGAAATGGAAACCTTGAAAGCTAATCATGACAGAGAAATGAGCTCTATGCAAAATTGCTTGATGACCATAAAAGTAGATAATGACAAAGTAATAAAAGATAAGGAAGTTGGTAAGATATGTCTTCAGAATAAGTTATTGACCATGGAGGAAAACCATGCCAATGAAGTCAATGCTATGAAGGTTGAACACCCTAACCAGATGGATGCCATAACAATACAGATACATAAATTTTAGCATCATTCGAAGGATGAAAGAAACAAGGAAACTTCAATAGATCATAAGCCTCCCTATCTATTGTAGCAAGATCCATTTTATTATGAGAAGGTCATTTGTTCCATTGAAAAGTGGCTAATTGAAGGTGACCCAGATAACATGGAAATTAATAAGAATCGAATTGATGCTCACATGGTTAATCCACCAGTCATAAAAGATCAAGTTACAACTCATGACACTTGTGAGACTGATCGATCATTCTTGACAGAGGATGCAAAATGAAGAAAAACATTTCATGCATATCTTACATCCTTCATGTGGGAGTTTTGAAGCAAAATGTTCCACATCATCAGTGATACAACCTGCCACAAAGAAAAAGCGCAAGAGAAAGAGAATGAGAAAGCGGTTTGATGCATTTGATGGCCGCGAGCAGCTTGATTTTCAAATAGGAAAAAGTCCTACCGTGCGCAGGATTGGACATAGCACATCTGAGAAACAACCAACAAATTTTCCTGAAAGCAGGAAGATGCTCAGTGTGCACTACATTGAACGCATTTGATGCCATGGGGCATCATTTTTATTGTATTTCGAACCCTACACCTTTTTATTTCAGTATTTTATTTTGTAGGTAGATGTTTTTCATGTTGTTGGACTAGTTAATAAATGAAGAGTTTATATATTTCCTGTGCTTAACGTTATATGATGATTTTTAGATGGATGCTACTTATGTTATATTATGTGTTGTGTGGATGCAGATTCTGAATTCTTACATTCCTCCGTTGCAGCAATGTGTCCCCAAGTAGAGCCAGATGTTGACCACTACATGTCAACGACCCATAGCAGTACAACCCCTTTTTTTTCAAAAGGGATAGCGCCTGATCAATGTGTACATGTCGTCCAACTATCATCACTAGCATGATCATCATGTTATAATGTAAACCCTTTCTGCATGTGTATAATGTAAATAATCTCAGGAGATCCATGTCGTGTATGTAATTAACCTGGGTAAACCTACTTTTTTGGTGACAATCTACATTCCGGGAGGTTTTTTGTCTCACCGATCCATTCTTGGATGGTCGATAGAGTTTTCCTTTAACCTTACCCCAAATCTTGAATGGATTTTGTCACTGGAACCTTAGGCGAGTCCTAGTATTCTAGATCGAGTCTATGTAAAAGTGATTTTGGAATTATCCTAACTATTTGGTTAGGTTATTTTATTACAAATTACTTGGTCTGTTGAATTATATTTGTGTCGTGGAAATGGGTAGTTTGTGAGGGTCTTTTAGAAATGGGTTTTCCCCCTTAAAATATAAAAAATATGAAAATTATGATGTAAAGCATCTTAAGAGTTGGAAAAATAATGTATCCCCTCATAGGTTAATTAATTAAATTTTCTCGCAAAAAATTAATTAAAATCCTAAGCCAAAAATATAATTAATTATAGGTCCTAGGTAAATTTAAATTATTTGAAGGAAAAATTCATCAGTCCTTAAAAATTAAATTTTAAGAGGTCCAAGGACTAAGGTAACTTAATTATTTTGATAAATTTTAAGCCTTTGATTCCTGGGGTTAAGTCAAAGTCAAAATTTAATTCAAAAATTATATTTTTGAATTAATTAAAATGCATTTAATTGAAAATTTTGAATTTCCTCAAGAATTTAAAATTTCGATGTATGAGATTAAAAGAAATTTTAATCCTCATCAACGGTCAAGATTGCTTTGATGAGGATCACTCAAACTAGCCATTGGAGGATTTATCTTTAAATAGGAAGTCATTTGTCAACTGATTCATCCGACCTTTGAGTCATGTGCTAAACAAAAATCTCTTTTGTAATCTTTTTATGAATAATAAAGAAAGATTTTGGGGTTAATCTTCGCCAGTATTAGTCTTCGTGGAAATACTGTAAGATGTGTCGTTTTTCATGCATTTTTTTTTTTTTTGCCATTGATAATAGCTTCTAAAGAGTGATTTGAGTAAAGGTATATTGCTCAGTCGTTGGGGTTTGAATAATAATCTAAATTCTGAACGTAATATCGGGTATCTCTATTTGTCTGAATTTTATTATTGTTTTCTCGCTCTATTTTGATGGTTGAATTCAGTTTTGCAGGAAAGTCTTGATTTTTAGATCATCAGGCATTCAGGAAAGTTTTCAATTGGACCAACCAACTCTCGATCCATGTTTCCTGAAGAACCAAACTTAATTTGATCCCGGGTTTATCATAAGATTTTTACTGGTTATACATGAAGGGTTTCGAGCTAAGCACCTTCTTTAAAATTTAAAAAGTACATTTTTTATGTGGGAAATTGATAGATTTGGCTGTTGAGAGCCTTAAATTATAAAATTTGGGAGGAGGGTTGGACTCACACTCACCATATCTGACAGATCTGTCATTCTTGTACATAGATCTGTAAATTATTTTTGGTTTTCTGACTTGAGTTTTTCTGAGTTTTAGTTTTATCATTGTTTATTGTTTGGGTGTTTCTTGTTGTCTTACACCTACAAATCTTAGGAAAAAATCCGTGTAGAGTCCAGATCTAAGCCCTGGAGGGTAAAGTCTAGATATATGGGGTTTTGTTTGCATAATTTTGCAGGGAGATTATTCAAAATATTTTGCAGTCCAAGGTTTTAATATTTTTTTAAATCTGGAGAAATTTTTTAAGAGTTTCATTAATAAATCTAAAGCAAAAGATTTTAACATTTTAATCAAAATTTTTGAGGTTTTCTAGCTACCATTTGTCTGAGTTTTTTGATCCACTGGTTGGACTTTTGTTTCGTTGCAAAAATTACATTTTTTGTTTTTTAAGAAACCCTCTCTTTTCTTTCCCCTGTTGTCTGTTTTTTCCATTTGCATCAAACCCTCAATTTTGTCGCTGCCATAACCTACTGTGAGCCTACGTTATTCTTCAGATCCCTCACCTGCCTCATCTTGCTCCCCATCGTTCACATTCCTTTGCTCCACCAGCACAACAAACTCTCAACAAAGCCGTTGTCCCCATTCATTCTACCCACATCATCCTTCAAACCCTTTGAAAATCCCTTTCTTTTATGCTCCAGCACGCTGCCCATCCTGATCCCCTTGTGTGCTGCCTCAAATCTGTCGATTTTGCTACACGCGGTTCCCATCCTATCTGCTGCTCCAAACATATCTGTCGTCCCTCCTCAAACCTCAATGCCTACGCGTAGTCTCCATCAAACCTTAAATGTTGTTGTCGAGCTCTTTCATCTCCCTTCCAGTCGACCTATAGTTGTCCCAACCACATCCCTCTCCGTTACTCCTTTCCACTGAACATGCAAAACAATCAAACCTCACTGCCCACGCATCCTCTCCTGCTGGATGTAAACTGGATGCCTGTCTGCAGCCCTTCTCCCATTGATCTGCATTCCAAACCAGCTCTCTCGACCTCCTATCGTCGCGTCTTACATCCTCGTCGCTGCAAACCTACACAAGTAAACTCAAAGCACTTTGATTTTTTTTTTTATTTTTTTTTTTTTAGTATTTTCCTTTAGGTTTTAGTTAGTTCAGTTTTATATTTTCATGTGCATTGTATATGTGTTAGGTCTCATTTCTTTTTTTATGTATATGCGTTAGGGTTAGTTTAACATAATTTTTTCTTTTATTTTGAAATTCGATTTGGTTTCTTTTTTTTTCTCTTTTTCTTTTTTTCTCATTTGGATTTGTTTTAATTTTCGATTTGGTTTTGACTTTTATTTTTTAAATTTTTTGATTTTGATTTTCTTTTTCACTTTTTATTTTAATTTATGATTTTAATTTCTTTCAAAAAACATTAAAAATTTCAAAATTTTCAAAAATCTAAAAAATTCTAAAAATTTTAAAAACTAAAACATTTTGAAATCTAAAACATTTATAAAAAATCTAAACATTTAAAAACAACAAAAACTAAAACATTTAAAAAAAAAATTAGTAACTGAAAAATGAAATAAAAGGGATTTGCACTTTCACATTTAATATTTTAATGTGGCCTAAGGCCCATTAAAATTTTAATTTTTAACCCTTTAATTCATTTTAATTCCATCACATTAAAAGATTTTGATTTCTTCATTCAACTAATTGCCTAAGGAATAATTAAGACGCTAATTTAAATTTCATTGGTATTTTTTTGTTCTAAGTGCAAAATTTTAAATTTTCATGATTTTTCTATGGTCAAGGTGGGATAAATGTTTTAAATCATATTGGCTATAGGAGAAAGTTAATTAATTCTAGATCTGGGTTATTGAAGAAAATCATTTTTAATCTAGAATCATTGCTTAGAAGTTAATTTTCTTAATTCTTCATGGGATTTGATTGCTAGACATATTGTTGTTTTGGGTGTTTACATTGATCATTCATGATTGTCGCTTACTTGGGATATCTTGCTTTTGTTCAATTTATGGTTAATCGAATATAAAGGCACTGGTCTTTAATCATTTGTTTTATCTTTTGGTTCTGTCTTATTTGTTTAATCTATTCATCTCAACTAACCAAGATTTTTCCTAAATTCATCAAGTTTTCCATCTTCAAGTCTCCTAGAGCTTGTGTTCCACAAACTTTTTCTCATTCATTCACCTTAGGGACTACCCCCCTTGACTTGTCTAGGAGAGAGTCTAAACAGAGTGAGTAAGGATTAGAGTGACAACCCTTACTATGAGTGTTGTCACGGTGCCTAGACACTTTGTGCGACGACAAATATATACAACTATCAATGGTTTCACCAAGGAGTGGGAAACCTTCGTCCAAGTTATCACTAGACGAGATCAACTACCTGGATGGTATTGATTGTGGGCCGATTTCACTCAGAAAGAGATGAGGGTTTCTCTAGTTGAGAGTAATATCAGTGGTAACATTAGCAAAAGAAGTGTGAAGGATGAGGAGAATTTAGCCCTTGCATCAAAGGGGAAGGCAAAGAAAGGTCTTAGTTAAGGACAAGGCTCAAAGGGAGAAGAAAATAAAAGGATATGTCAAAGATCAAGTGCTTCAGATGTGGTGAGTTTGGTCACTACAATACCTAATGTCCCAAGAGAAAGAAGGAGAAGGCGGAGCATGCAACAACTTTGACAGAGATTAATAATTTTTCCAATAGTTATACCTCCAAGAGAGAGGTGGGGAGATCTAGAGCTATAATCCTCGAAGTTGTAGAGATTTGGGTGGGTCCATAAGAGAGAAGCAACAATTGTAGGTTACTCCTCATATGGATCATTACCCTTGCTACTGTGGCCCACAATATTTAGTATCATATGGATCAGTGTCCTTTGGTGTAGTCAATTCTTGAGGGACAATAGCAGAACTAGTAGCAGACAGTTATTTAGGGGTGAAGAACAGTTAGGATGTAGACAAACTCAAAAGACAATGCATAGGCTAGTTGCAGTCAGAGACTTATGAGACAATTGTAAAGCCAATACAGAGACACAATTGGTTAGTAGTTTATTTCTCAGTTGCAGTAGTTACAGCAGCAACAACAACATGAGATCAGTAGAAATTCAGAGAAAAGTTGACCATAGTGCAATAGGTACAGTGCAATGTCAACAACAGTATAAATGTAGGATGGTTCAGCTATAGAGTGGCAGATGAACCAGAGTATGCGCAATGGTTGGTGGACAATGGAAAATTGTCATATGTCAAACATTAACAGCATGAGGGAAGATGTTACGGAAGAAAGTAGAACATCTTCCTCGCTAAGAGGGAGTGTTAGCTTTTGTAGCATCAGATAGGTGTTCTAGTCTTAACTTGTGCTAGAGAATCTAAGAATACGAGATATTCAAAACCCATCAAAGGTTTCACGAGATAAGCTTGTGAAACGCCTTAATTAAATTAATAATTCATCATTTAAATTTTTTCTACGTCTAACCAGTTGTCTAGAGCATTCTCACATTTGATTATTCAGTTAGAAGAATAATTTCCAATTGCCGCAATAGAGTAAAAATTTCCATAGCCTCAAGTTTTTGTGACATGAAAAAACTCAATTGATTCCCCAATTAGATCAAAACAAGCCTTAAGACATAAATATGGATGCAAAATTTGCAAGGTACAATAATAAGTATGATGATGATTATACCAAAAGATGTTTAATGGTTACAACAATAGATCATGATAGATGTATTGAGAAAATACTATATAAGGCTAGAGAGTTGATATATACTATTTTTCTAAGATGTCTTATAGAAACAAGAGCCATGTAATCAAAAGTGTTGCCTTGAAAGAAATTAATGGTTAAGATGGGTCAATGGCCTAATGTTTATGTTGATACTTTTATTATCATTTTTTCCTTCTAGTGTTGCCTTTCCAACTAGGCTTTGAACCTTTAAGAAGGGATCATCCACAATGCTTAAGAAATTATGTACAATGCACCAGAAACCATTGGAGAAATGAGAGCCTTTGTTAGTTTTTGTAGCATCGGATGGTGTTTAAGTCTCGACTTTGGTCAGAGAGGCTAAGAAACACTAGGACTCCAAAACTGTAATTTCCCCAATTTTGTGAGCATGGGAGTCACTAAGGAATTTTGTCCAATTTTAGTAATACTAACTAAAAAGAAAGGGGAAAAAATTATTATAGAAAGGTGGCTAGTATTATTTTATTGGAGAATAGTGACAAATTATTATTTTATTATAAGGGAGGCAAAAGTAAGTTAGTGGAAAAAGGCCCACACTAATAAAATAATATTAAAATTGAGTCTAGAAGCATGAGGAAAAATTATAAAAGGAGGATGGACTCATTTTGTGTATCATCTGTTGGCATTTCATTTTCAAAATTGGAGAGTTTGCTTGAGCTACTTAGCCAACTCAACCAATGTTGTTTAGCACAAGGAATTTCCAAGTGGGAATTCCAATTCTTCTTTAGTGAACTTCGAGTATAACTTTAGAAGATAATTTGTGAGTAGAATTTGGTATTAGGAGGGCCGAATTATAGATATCTTTCAGCTTGTGCAGGTTCCATGAGGACATAGTTGTGGAATTCGTGGCATTTTGGAGAGCTAGGATTCTGTGGATCCCAAGGTTGAGAATTTGTAGAAATTTTCCTCAGTGGAGGATGAGTTCTCTTGGAGATTTTAGAAACGAAGAAAACTACTATCGGGAGGGTTGAATTTCTGTCATTAAGGCTTGTACAGGGGTTTTCCTGGGCCACCTACAACGCATAGATTGAAATGGATATTTTGTGCAGGATTTGAGCTGAAATTTCTTGTTCTTTTCTAGAGATATTTCACAAAGGAAATTCTAACACCTGAGGGAGGAGATTGGAGCTAAATTGTAGCAAATATTCATGGTGGGATGCAAAACCCATTTGCTGGAATTTCATCCCAATTTGGGTATTTCCTAGTCAGCTGGAATTAGCCCAAAATATTTCTGGGTTTTATAAGGAGAGGCTCCAAGCAATTTGGCCCAATTTTTTTAGCACTTTTGACAGCCAAAAACGAGGGTTGAAGCCATCCAACAACGACAATGTTTTGAGAGCAGAGCACAGTTATTTGGGGAAGCCATTCTACCACTTATGTTTGTGAGTGTCAGGCCAGGCAGTAACTCCATTAAGCAAAAAACTGATTTGTGTTATTCATTCAATCAGGTAGGTCTGTTATATACATGAGGGAGAGACTGTTCAGTTCATATCCCGATGACTGTTTACATTTCTCATTTATTTATTTACATATATTTACCCAATCACAAGGATTAGGTGTCAACATTCCCCCCTTAATCTGAAGGGATGTTGGTGAGTCCAAGCATCATTCTGAATCGTTCAAGCTTTTCTCTTCCA